>JBBYHH010654722.1:0-10360 GCA_038382905.1 Daphne laureola
CATTTTGGTTAAAAGACCCGAAGTAACAAAGCCTTGGGTAAAAATAGCACTTGATGCGGTTATTGCACTTAAAGCATAGAAAAGAATAACAGAACAATGTAAGCAGTAAAATATACTCTCATATGACGGTAGATGTTGTTTCATAATCAAGTATATATGAAGGCGTATCTAAACAAACAAAAATGTTAATCTGCAAGGAAATAATCTCTCAACCTTTAACCTATTCAAAGTACAAGTAAGAGCATTCTTTGAACATGAATACTGACATTTGAAATGTGGCAGCACAAATTTTGTTAGTAGTTAGTTATGTTTAGAGAAAGGCAAACTTACATGGGTCTTGGTGCTGGTTGTGGACGTCCGTGTCTCATACAGAAGTTATTCGTCAGTTGGCTATTGCAGTTGGTGCAGCCATTGTAAAACAACTTTGTGTTCTCCAAGAAATATTGTAGGTGTGCGAGGCAGCTGAAGTTGATACCCTGCATGAATTTGATAGTCTGTAAGTGATATGAAGAGTTTATTTCTATTGTTGTAAGTAAAAATGTAGTTTTCTTACTCGAAACATTTTTGGATCTTGATTGAGTAACTCTGCAATTGTGCAACGGTTTTGTTTTTTCTCTGTTTCCGGGTCAGCACTTTGTTGGTCTTCTATTAACAACGGCGGTTCTGGAATTTGTCCAGCAACGGTAACTCTAAAGTGAGATGCAATATAATATGTTAGATGACAATAGAGGTAGCAATGTATATTAGATCAATTTGTTTTAAAAAAAAACTAAAGAACTGAAAGATAAGTGCATATTAGTTGTTTTGACAATACCTTGATTTCAACTCGTTAATTTCTGGAAAATCATCATTCATGTAAATATGTGTTGCTGGGGTTCCTGTCAGTTGTGGTTCACCTGATAGTAAAGAAGTCAGAAAATTCATTTGGGTTTGTAATATGATAAAACACTAATACAATTAGGTTGGTTTTATGAAGAGTTGTGTTAGCTTGAATAACTATATTGCAGCAATAAAATTTAAAGATTTACCTACGTATTCATCAACCATTACGGATGTCAAGATGGTGACTACAGGTCTCGCCATATGTAGGAAGTGTTCTCTGTCAAATGCATCGGTGAACTCATTCCATAAGGTGCACTTGACGCAGTTGTTACTATGTTAAAATGGAAGTAAACATTTGTTTGGTTATGCAGAAGCATGGAATTATATAGATGAGCTATTTAGTTCGGTGATGAAATGATATCAATGTCAAATACAAACAGGGTTGGAGAATGCGTACTTTAAATCCATCATGAATAGATGTCTGCGCTTTCGACGTTCCCTAGTGTTTTTGTCCAGATAAGTCAGTATATCAGAAACTCTTGCCAATCTTCCAATGTAATCTACGTACGTACAAATTCATATGAGTGAAAATAATTATTGTACAAATAAAGAAGGCTTGTTAATAAGAATAGATAAGAATGTTTGTCGAAATGGTTATTACCGGTCAATATATCAATTTTGCCAATCCTTGGATACAGATCAAGTTGCTAGGTCAGATGGAAACAGGTTTTGGGATACCCAGTGCTGTCTATTTCATCGAATTTGATGATGAGGCCAAATTCTAAGAGTATGGCATTAGGAACAACTCTATGTTGATTTCATGCGGCACGACATACAAAATCCGAAATCTGATAAGTTCTTCCAACGTGAACGATGTTGTCAAAGTGTTCTCTGTCACAGAATCTCATACTGACTTGGATAGTGGTTCCCTGCATAAGTAAATTGCATGCACCTTGTTATTTTTTTAGAATACGTCTCAACGGAAAAATTTAGATAACTTGTTAAAAAAGATAGGACAGAAATAAGAAAGGATTTTTTTTTTAATTCAAATAAATGGAAACTTGTTTTTTACATTTTATCAAAATATTTTAATAAAAGAATCGACATATTGTTAGTTAGAAGGAAAAAAATTAGAGAAACGTAAAATTAAGGCATATGAGAACAATAAATATAGATGAGTTATCCTTGAGAAAAGATAGATAAGTTAAATACCTCTTTGTCTGTGAGAAGGTAGTTATAGAATAAAGCTTTGTTGTTCCTTTTAGCTCGGAAAACCCAACTCCTGTAAATCTTTGCTTCAACCACATCGCTCGTGTCACCGACCTTTAGATCAGAGAGTTTAGTTGTAGCCATTATGTATTTAGATAAAAGAAAGAACGTAAGAAATAAACTAAACGTGTTGACATATATTACAAATATTGAAGAGATAAGAACCTGATATGTATTAATGCTCTTCAAAAAATCAGCAAAAAGTTTATTTTCGGTTTGATCTGGAGCATGACCTTCACATTGTTTGATAAGAATTTTCAAACCATGTATTGAAGTTGCTCGAGAAAAAGCAACGTATGACTGGCCATGTCCGAAAATTGGTTCAAGTAAATAAACACCTATTTTGTTCAAAGATTGTCCTCGGCTCTTATTTATTGTCATGGCATACCAAAGTCTAATAGGAAACTGTCTTCTTTTTAGGATGAAAAGTAATTTGTCATTTATGTGAATTAGGCTAATTCTGGGGATATAATTTTTTTGTCCCAACTTTATGCCAGTAATGACCTTGGCTTCAATCAATTTGGATGATAACTGTGTTACGATCATCCTAGTGCCATTACATAAACCTTGAACCTGATTAAGATTTCTAAGTAACATAATTGGAGCACCTATTTTTGGTTCTAATCTGTGAGCTGGGAAACTAGTAAAAGATAAGCAGTTCAAATATTCCTTAAGGTATAAGATTTGAACCTCTTCATCATTATTAGTAGGAGAAGTAACTGTATCAAAACTTAGGTAAGTGCGACTTTCTGTTGGAACCAGATTTAATATTTATGAATTTAACCAATCAACTGTCTCATTTTTTGTTGACACAATAGCCTTGTCTGAAAACGACCGAGGTTCAGGATTTTTAAGCATCAGTGGATTATATATGAAGTCAATTAATTTTTTATGCCATTTTCATCATCTGTGATTAGAAAATCTGGAGGTATATTTATCCACATTGAGTCAACGTCGTTAGACTCTTTTTGATTATCAACACTTCCGTTTCCAATTGAGACTAACCAATCTGAGAATTTTGATATCTCAATTCTTTCTGTTTCAGTAACTGTGGGTTTGTGTAACCTTATGTTATTTGTTCGGTACAACACTTCAAAGTAAAGCCAAATTGGAGATGAAGTTATGCGTGAAGCTATGATTTCAGGTTTAGTTGCATTTGGTTTAACAGGGAGAGTTTGACGGAAGTATCCGCCAAGTGACAATGATTTTCCACCAAAAACAGTTTGATTGGATAAGATATCTCGGAGTGTTCTGTCTAAAGCCTCAAAACATTTTTGATCACTCATCGGTGCTTCATCCCATATGATGAGTTCAGTTTTTTGAATTAACCTTGCAAGTTGCGTTCCTTTCTGTAAGTTACAAACAGATTCAGTTGTTAAGTTAAAAGGAAGTTTAAAGCGAGAATGCACAGTTCTGCCATTTGGTAGTAAAAACGAAGCTATTCCAGACGATGTAATAACAAGAACAATCTTTCCACAACTTCTCAAGGCAACAAGAATTGTTTTCCATAAAAATGTTTTCCTTGTTCCTCCATGTCCATATACAAATAAAAGACTCTGTTTTTGGGATTCAACATTTTGTAGAACTCTGTCATAAATCTCAAGTTGTTCACAGTTCAGGAGGGTTTTCAAGGTTTCATGTTCCATAGCAAGAGTGGCTTTGTTATATGTTTGTTCTTCCATGAGGGCTCTATTTTTTAAATCATCTATAAGATTACCACTTGGCATTGGAAGTCCGAACTCAGTTAGAGTGTTGGAACATTCATTCTGAAGATTCTCTAATGTATACAGCAAGAAATTGTGTATATATGAATCTTGAAAATGATTTTCAGATGGTGGTAGTGGCATATTGAATGTATGAATGGCATCATCTGAAAGTTTTTGATGGTGTTTACGAAAAAATCTATTTGGATTTGACAATTCACAATGAGTTAACATGTGTACAAATAGCAATCTAAGTTCGGCAGAGGTTTCCCAAGTAGAAGCTTCTTCAAATGCAACATCCCATTCTTGATCATCACCGAGTAAGCCTAAAGCTTCACAGGCAAGACAAAATGTCAGAAAACATATGTTATTAACTGTTCTGATTTGCTTGTATGACTTACATCCTTTTTTATGTGCGAGCAACATTCTTAGATAGAATAACTCCTGATTTAGGATGTTCATATGTTAAACGACCAATAGATTTACTTCATTTAGCTCTAATAGACTAATTTTTTCCAACTTTGTGCCATGTATATTGTCTTGGGAATTGCAGATATGTTAGTACATGAGAAGCTTCGTGAGAGCAATTCATTTGCATCCATTCAATTAAAGTTGTCTTAACGGTATTGGATTGTCAAGAACAGATTTCAGTTTTTGTTTCCCTCGAAAAGTAATTCTTTGCTTATAAGGTAAATGAACAGCCAAAATAATAACAACCGGGTCTCTTCTATGAATAGGAAAGTCAAGAAGGCGCCAAGAAGATTCATGAGGACATATGTATTGAGAGTCAACAAAATTTTGAATTTCGTTGACAGGGATAAGTGTTTCAGGAAACCTGTTTCGTAAACATGGCTCCTCATGAAGAATTTTTTCTTGTATCCTATCAACACCTTTTGATATATACTTAAAAAGGTATTTTATGTACATGCTATTTCCACAGTATTCGACATTAATGTGACCGTAAAATTTCATACAAAGTTCCCTATTATACGAAACGACAAAACTATTGTCTAATGCAATATCTTTTTTCAAGACAAGAAGTTTCGCCATCTCTTCTTTTATAATGCACAAAACCACATCTCCAAATGTTGTCGTAGTTTGGTATTTTTTGGAAAAGATTTACTACATGATCCATTATGCATACAAGGGCAAAAAGGATTTACGAGGCCACACAGGCCATGCATCATGAATTCAGAGATGACACGGTGATCTTCAGGGTCTGAATGTTTATCCGGGATCTCGGCTGAAATGTAGTCATCAATTCTTGTTAGAGTAATTTTTTTGTCAAACTCTTCAAGCCAGAAAAGAGTATGACAATGGGGTTATAACGCCTCCATTTTCAAAACCCAATTTTTGTGAAAAATTTGAAACTTTTTAGCCTTGGAAAACATTTTGGGAAAAATTGAGAATAATTTATTAGAGTAATAAATGAAAGCATTACTAAAACCAACGATAAAATAAATAAGTTTTTAATAGCGCAGCTTAAATAAATCAAGTCCAAAAAATAAAGATAGAACAAGCCATGTCGAGCGACTACAGCGCGTTGTCACCCAGAGTTCGCTCCTCTTCATAGTACTCATATCCTGGCTTCAGCTCAGTGAGCTCATGATAGTACTGCTCATCAAAGTATTCACCTGAAATTGTAAGGGGTGAGCATCCATACGCTCAGTAAGGAGGAGTGTATTAGGATCTTCATTAAGGTTCTCGTACGTCCTCAAATAAACAAGTATACAAATAATGTACACTAAGCATAGTTTCTTAATAAACAACAATCCAGTTATTCAAGTATATGCAAAGTAAATCATGAGTATTTCTCATAAATGATGGTCACATGTCTGATGTAATAATTATTTATTTCTTATCATTACTAAATAAATGTCGTTGAATGACCTATAGTGGGTGTGTACAACACCCATTGTTGGAATGTTCCGCCAGTAGAGCCAATAGGGATGCTGACTGATGATTGTGCAATATTTATATGTTTTTATCTCCATACACATGCTTTTATTGAATTTTACTAGTACTTAGTGTGGGCGCAAATATGTTTTTACAGGTATTCCGTGTCATGGACAAAAGGGAAGAATCTTGGTGGAAAAACGCAGTGAAAAGCGGGCTGAAGACCTAAATGCAAACATGGGAGAGGATCAAGGGAAAAGGGAGATAATTAGGCTCAGGCGACTGCCAGGCGAGCCTACACACAAACTAGGCGATCGCCTGGACCCAGAGAAGAAAAGAGGCAGACGGTTAGGCGAGACGCAGACGACCGGGTGCACAAGCCCAGGCGATCGCCTGACCCCAGGATACAAAACTGGTAGGTGGCCAAGCGACGCACAGGCGATGGAACACACAAGTCAGGCGATCGCTTGGCCGCCGATTGGGATTTTTAAGACAGTTTTAAATACCCTAAAAACATAACCAAAAAAATATATATTTTTCTGTAATTAGCGATTTTACTCTCTAGAGACTTGTTCCTAGGGTTTGAGACCTCTTTCTACTCAAGTTTCAACGTTCTAGCACGGATTTCATGTTGGAGAATTGAAAATTTCTACACAATTCCTACAATGATTTCTATCTCTACTCTTAATTCTGCAATTATGATCTCAGTAATTGTGAAAAACGCGTTGAGCATGAATAGGGAGTAGTTCCTTATCTCTTTGGTTGTTTGGGTACTTGTATGATTGTTAGATGATATAAACCTGTTTAGTTGATGATTTATGCTTGTTGGTAACAGTTTCTTGAGCTTTAAGAAAGGATATAGGATTTAGAGTAGCTACCTAATTCCCTACACCTATCATCATTTGGTGAAGTGACTCGAGAGAGTATTTCATCGAGCCAACCATGAGAAACTGTTAGATACCCTAGAATTATCTAAGAAGGAAATTTAGGGTGTTAGGAGACTATACTTGGGAAAACCTTAAGCTTCCATTAATGGTGCGAGCGGAGAGATTCTGTTTGGTCATTAATGGAAAGGATAATTCTAGCTTAATAAGTTAGGGTTTGAATTATATCCATCTCCTTCATCATTGCATTCTTCTCACCTAAGCATGTCATCTAGCATCATCAGCCCTAAGCAACCAATGATACTTTTAGTCATTGAATTTTAACAAACCAAGTCAGTTTTATTGCATTCAAATCTAGTTTAATTCCATATTTTCATATAATCACTTGTTACTGTTAGATTAATTGGGGTACAATTTGTTCACCACTTCTTGATTGTTCTAAATATAAAAATATCAAAATTATTGCACTTAGCTATTTGTTATTAATTGTCTAGAATCTCTTTGGTTTGATCCCACTCATCTTATTACAATTGCGAACCTTACACTTGAGGGAGAGTCAGACTTATAAATATTATTCACCTAGTCTGATTTTCGACATTAGCAAATTGCCGTCGTTGCCGGGGATTGTTTTTATAGTTATTGATAATTTAGCTATTGTCTTTTCATTCCATAAGCGAAAATTTATTGTTGTTCTTGCTATTTTCCTTATAGGTGATTTCTACAGTTTATGACCCAAAGCTCACAAGTTAATCTTGTTGGCTTAGATTTTGAAACTGAGAAGACCTTGCAGGATTTGAGAAAGAAGAGCAATTATACACAAGAATGTTCAAGTGAGATTTATTCTTCAAGTCTATCCGTCAACATTGATGCAAATGGGGAAGGGGTTGCTGATAACGGAATTCCCGTTGTCAATCAACAAAACCAAGTTGAACTAGAGCCACCGATTTGTGATTTGTTGAGAGCTGCCTGATGGAATGGTACTCGGTGGTTAATTCGACCTGAAGCAATGCCAGCGAAAAGATTCAAGATTCTGAATCATATGTATAATATGATTGGACACATGCCATTTTGTGGTAAATCTCATGAGAATCCACATGATCATATTGATCACTTCATTGAGATATGTGACACATGCGACGTGGAAGAAGGATCGGAAGAACACGTTAGGATGAGACTTTTCTCATTATCACTGTTAGGAGAAGCCAAGCTTTGGTACAAGAATCTCGAGGCACGATAAATCTGCACCTGGAAAGATCCTCATAGTCCTTTCATGGATGAATATTTCCCATCAGAAAAATCACTAGAGATTCACAATGAGATTTCCATCTTCCACCAGAGGCCAAATGAAGGTGTAAATGAAGCATGGAACCATTTCCAGAATTTGTTCAAGTTATTCCCGGGACAAGGAGCTACACAGGGCCACAAAGTGAACCTCTTCTATGAATATTTAAATTCCATGGAGAAGGGACTTCTGAATACTACAGCCGGTGGTCGATTTTGAGATAAGAGGACAACCAAATGTCTCAACATTCTGAACAAGCTGGCGAAGGAAACGAAACCGGTAAAGACAAGGGAAGCAAATTCAAGCTCAAGAGTTCAAGGTAAAGGTGTATATGAAATCGATCTCGAAGTGAGCAACAATGCAAAGATCGGCGCACTCGCTAGTCAATTTTCCAAGCTAGCCAAAACAGTTGAGAATGTGGTTACCAAACCGAAACAGGCTATGAAGATCGAGGAAGAAGAAGAGGGGTATGTTGTCTTTGAAGATGTAAATTTTGTAAATTATCAGAATAATAATTATCAGAGCAACAACTACCCACCAAGGCAAGGAGGTGGATATAATAGTTACCAAATGCCTAAACATGAAGGGTTTAATTATGGGAATCCTAATGCCGCCTTGTAACCTAATCAGGCCTCTTATCAGCAGAGCGGTGAGACTTCCCAAAATCAAGAAAAAAAGATCAGTTTGGAGGAAACACTTGCTACTTTCATACATCATCAGACTACCTTCAACAAGACTCAGGAAGGTCAAGTAGAAAATCTGGGAGTACAGATGAGGAACCTAGAACTCCAAATGGGACAATTGGAAACAAATGTGAAAGGTCTCCAAAAGGAGAAAAATATCCCAAGTGATACAATTGATCCCAGAGCGCACTACAAGGCCATTACCTTGACAAATGGGAAATAAGTGGTTCTTCAAATGAAGAAACCATCAAAAGAAGATGAGTACTACCCTCCACATGCACAAAAGGGAAAGGAAGCTGAATCAACTCAGGAAGAATTTGAAGACAAGTTGATTGAAATCGTGGAAGAGGAGATTGAGACACAAATCCCTATTGCTGAGACAAATGTGCAGGTACCCAAGGCAACTATCCCATATCCTCAGAGGCTACAAAATAAGAATTTGGATGCTCAATTCTCCAAGTTATTTGAAGTCTTCAAGAGATTGGAAATTAACATCCCATTCTTGGATGTTATTTCAAGCATGCCACCATATGCCAAGTTTTTAAAGGAGCTTCTTTCCAAAAAGAAGAATTTGCAAGAAAACGAAGTGGTACACATGAGGGAGGAAGCAAGTTCCATTATCCAAAAGAAGATTTCTCAAAAAGCAAATGATCCAGGCTCCTTCACTATCCCTCTTGATATTGGCTCTTTTCATTTAAATAATGCTTTATGCGATTTAGGGGCCAACATTAATTTGATGCCTTTGTCTATTTGCAGGAAACTTGGTCTCAGAAGAATCAAGTCTTCCAATATATGTCTACAATTGGTGGATTGTTCACTCACCTACCCACGGGGCATTCTTGAGGATGTATTGGTCAAGGTTGATAAATTCTACTTTTCGGCCGACTTTGTGGTTCTTGACATGGAGGAAGATAAATATGTACCAATTATTCTTGGGAGATCCTTCTTGGCAACAGCCAAGGCACTCATTGATGTTGAAGGTGGCCCTCTCACTCTGAGGACAGACAAGGAAGAAATCTCTTTCAATCTTCACAAGGTTATGAAAGCTTAATCTGATTTTAGCACATGCCATAGTATTAATGTGGTAGAGCTTTGTGTTGAATAATATGCGGAGAATCTACATATTGAAGATCCATTCTTGAGAGTTATACTAAATATTGAAGATGAGCTATTGGATTTCTGTGATTCTGTCAATGCCCTCCAAACTCTAGAGAACTATGAGATGGTGAAGAAATAAAATTAGAGACTTGAGCCTCTGACTGAAGTGGGAGAAATTCCAACAAGTCCACCAAAACCTGTGTTGAAGCCACTCCCGGAAGAAGAGAAATATGTGTTCCTCGATGAAGAAGAGCATTATCCAGTGATTATCTCCAGATCACTCTCTAGTATTGAAGAAGAAAGATTGATGCGAGTCATTCGAGAATATAAGGAAGCCATTGCATGGTCTATCTCTGATCTTAAGGGAGTTAGCCTGGATGTATGCATGCACAAGATAATTCTTGAGGAATATGTCGTTCCGAAGAGGGAGTTTCAAAGAAGACTGAAGCCGAATATGAAGAAGGTTGTGAAGGAAGAAATTATCAAGCTCTTGAGAGTCAGGATTATTTATCTGATATCTAATAGCAAGCGGGTTAGTGCAACTCATGTGGTCCCAAAGAAGAACGGGATCACGGTGTCGGCTAATGATGAGAATGGGTTAGTGTCAATCAAATCCCCAACCAAGTGGAGAGTTGTTCATGATTATCACCCGGTGAACAAGGCAACCAATAAGGACCACTTCCCCCTCCCGTTTATCGACCAAATGTTGGACAGGTTAGCCGG
>JBBYHH010654944.1:0-10360 GCA_038382905.1 Daphne laureola
TCCGACGATCGCCGGTTTTCTCTTCCGTCGGCTCAGTTTTAATTTAATTTCTTAACAACTCCGCCGCGGCAATTCTCACTCGTGCTTCGCTTTACGAGGTAACAGAATTTTGATCCTCGTCTCCATTGCTCGAGTTTCCCGAAGTCAGATCTGATTATAGTTTGGTTCAACATGGGATTTATGCGAGTAATTGATTGTTGGAGTTTTTCCTGAGGATTCTAAGTGTTGCTTTGTTGGAATCTGGGGAATGAATAATTATATTTGATTCATTCGATCTTGAGGTTTTGTGCTAGAGAGGCGCAATAATACGCCAGTGAATTTTTGGTTAAGATTTGTATGGAGGAGATGTAGTAGCAGTCATCACTGTTGAGCTGAGTTTTGTGAAAGTTGGATGTTAAAACCGGAGCTATTTTTTATTCAGCAACATGTCCATAGAGGTGGCAGAGGTCCCTGTAACACTAGATAGAGGTATGGATGATACATTGAAGCCTGTGAAGCAGTTGGCAGAAGCAAACGGAACTCTAGCCAATGAAAATGGGTTGCTTGAGGGCCAGAAATTTGAGGATAGTCACGATCAGTTTTTGCAAATGATATCTGAACTTAAGTTTCAAAATGAATTCTTGAAGTCTCAGCTTGAGGATTTGAATAATGATGGATTAGAAGATAAGGGGTCTCATCAGCGGACTGATGCAACTGGTAAGGATAGTGGGGATTCTTTGGATCTTGGGGATATGCATGAAAAGATACAGGCTTTGAGTAGAGAACTCCATGAAGAAAAACAAACACGTGTTGCAGCAGAAGAGGCTCTGAAACACTTACGAGAGTTATACACTGAAGCGGATGCAAGAGCTCAAGAACTATCTGCAAAACTTGCTGAAGGTGAGATTAGTGACTTGTCTCAGGGCTAAGGATGTAATTTTTGTTAGAACTGTTGGATGGAGTTATATGCTTGATAGTACTGATAAGAATATGAAAATACTATTAGTTAATCTGGAAAGTGAAACAAATATGAAGGGTTTCTTAAAAAACTCTTGGTTTCATCTCTGAATTAGTAGATATAATTGTTTCTATTTGTAGCGCAACAGAAGCTGGACCACGAAGTTAAAGAACGAGATGAGAAGTATGCTGAACTTGATTCCAAATTTAGCAGGCTTCATAAACGTGCAAAGCAGCGTATTCAGGACATTCAAAAGGTGAGTTTTATACTAGAAACCGTGGCATCTTTTTGTTGCCGGCTATTGTACCCTTGCACATTCCCATCATTATGCTTAGTCTTTTCCAAGATGAACTGGTATGATGCAATTCTGAGCAGCATGCTATTATTGGAATGGTAGTTTTGCGTTCTCTCATAAAGACCTCTGGTATGGCATTATGTTTCTGATTTGAATTATGTTGATTACATGTTTAGGAAAAAGATGACCTTGAGGCTCAACTGCATGAGGTGAAGGAGTCAGCATCACGAGTGTCGTCACAGCAATCAGCATCGCAGCAAGAGCTGGATCGTACACGACAACAGGCCAATGAAGCACTGAAAGCAATGGATGCGGAGAGGCAACAACTGAGAAGTGCTAACAATAAGTAAACTCTCTAATTTAACTGCTAAGACCTAGTCGACATCTGTGGTTCTTTTGGGTTGATTAGACATCTGTCTCTCAGTCTCTCTCTCTCTCATACCTGTATTTGAGATAACTAACTGAATTGTTCCTCAGTTTTTTTGTTTTCTTTTGTGCGCGCGTATGTGGGAATCCTTCATGCTTCTAAGTAGAGTATAAAGAGTCTGGCTGTCTCAAGAATCTGCATTAGCATGTATATCATAAATATATGACCAACCTTCCTGCAAAGGCACAATTTTATACATGTATCAGTATCAGCATACTTGTGCTGGTGGTTGGTGATAATACAGGATATCACCAATGAAAGCAGGACACATGTTCAGTTTTGTTTAATTTTTATGGAAATTTCATACACAAGTGTTTTAAATCCTGTTTGACGAGTTGGTGAAAAAGTGGCCTTCGATAGTTTTCCATGTAAATTGCCCTAAAGAATATAAACATCTATTAGTGATTTTGTGGCAAGAGAAATCATTCCAGTTAATTTCACCAGAGCAAGCCTGACATAGAGCCAGCAAGGAGGTGTTTTTATTGTTTCTAAGATTTCCTCATTCAAATGAAAAATATACATAATTTTATATGTTTTCCTTTTTTAATGTCTTTCAGTCAGCTAATAAGCTCCTTCACTTGAATTATGGTGATTCATATGACTGTAAGAGAATATTCCGAATTGTGCACTCCTCTCTATAATTAATCTGATGCGATTGACATCCAGGCTCCGTGATAATATTGAGGAATTGAAGCGTTCATTGCAACCAAAAGAGGATGCTCTCGAGGCAATGCAACAATCACTTTTTGAGAAAGAACAGGTATCTAAGCCAGAGCTGATATATGTGTCTCCAACTTCCTCATGTTTAGCAAAGAGATACGCTCCATAGATTTGGATTCTGAATCTTGAGCTTCCATTTCTGTTTTGCTGTTCATTTAGTCACGGTTGTTTGGAGTTTCATAGAAATGCATGATATGTGTTCTTCATTTCTTTTCTTGAACCCCTGATAATTTGTCACGTCTTTTTGCATCCTGCTACAAGTGTGTGTGTGTGTGTTTTATTTATTTATTTATTTATTGTAAATGTGATGTAATTTCATTAAGAACACCATATGTGCTTCATTTAGACTTCCTGCGCTTTTCCCTTAAAATAACAGGTATTCTGGTACATCACAAAATCAAGATTTTGTTTTGATATGGAATTTTTCTTGTCTACATCGTAGATTGTAGATGACTTGCGAGGACAACTATTAGCTGCAGAGGAAAAAAGGCAAGCATCTTTAAATGAGTTATCTGCCAAACACCAGAAGGTAAATTAGGTGACGGATGCGTTAACATGGTTCCTTTCAGTGGTAGCAATCCCTTCTGTCTTATTTTGGTAAGATTGTTGCCTTAACCTCTTTCTTGGCTCATCTTTTTAGAATATAGAGGATTTGGAAGCTCAAGTTGCTGATGCTATATCAGAAAGAAACAAAGCAACTGAAACAATTTCTTCCCTGCAGGTGAGACTGATCCCGGCATTATTTCTAAATTCAAAATTCGTAGAAATTTCATTCTTTTCTAACCATTGTACATTTCAGAATTGACATCACTATGTGATTCACTTCTCCTGTCCTTCCCATTTAAGACATATTTTCTGGCCCTTTTATTTGGTTAAGTATTCTTGTTATTGTCTAATTCGTTGAACTGCTTAAAGACGGTGTAAAAATTGGAAATCAATTAAGAATCTGCAAATGGATAATATTTTGTATTTTGCAGGTTTTATTGGCTGAGAAGGAATCAGAGATCGCAGAAATGGATGCAGCTGCAACTGGTGAAGCTGCACGATTACGAGCTGCTGTTGAAACTATTAAAGGAGAGCTTGCTCACCATAAGGATGAGCATGTAAGGCTTAAAGGCTATGAAAACATAAATTATAGTATTATCTGTCTAAATGGTAAATAGTACTCCCTCATTTCAGAAAATCTGATACATTTTCCTTTCCGGGATGTCCTAGGAAAACTTATACATTGCTTTCTAAGGAAACTTTTTCATATTGATTTTATCTTATCATCCTTAATTTTCCTCCATACTTAGGAAGATACTTTTGTTTATATGTCTTTTTTACTTTATTACTCTTAAGTTTTAGTATTACTAAATCTGCGACCAATCAAACGTATAATGTTGTTCGGACGGAGGGAGTATAATTACAGATCTTATTGCCGTTCATCTTTATCAAGTTCTGATGTATTGTATTTTGTTTCAAATTTCTTGAATCCTTGTTGAGAATATTTCTATACTAGAGTCTAGAAGTATGTAGTTGTAATGTGAGTTGCGAGAGATTCACTAATGATTTATTTTGATTCGAAATGCTATATGAAAAACGATTACTAAATTTTACATCTTTCTGGGTTTTGTTCAGTTTTCCCCCTTTTCTTTTAATATCTGATAGCATGAGATTACTACAACTGTGACTTGTCTCATTCATTAGGAGTTCAAATTTAAAAAGAGAAGAATATCGCTGACTGCTACTTTATAAATTGAATTTGTTTGATGTTAGTATCTCAATCACTTTGACATTATCGATTTAAGTTAACCTTTGCTGCATTCAGGAGAAGGAGAAGGCAATCTGGGAGTCAGCAATGCAGACACTTAAAACTAGACTTGAATCTTCGGAAAGTAAACGTATTCATGCGGAAATAGAGATTGCTAAAATGAGAAGTACGTTGCAGCTCTCTTGATTTATAGTGCAGCATGACAGCTTCTTATGTGAAAGCTAAGAAGCTTTTTCCTTGCATAGGTCAGCTGGAATCAGAAGCAGCAGTGCAGATACAGTTGCTAAATTTAAAAGACACAGAACTAGCAGCTGCTAAAGAAGAGGTATTGTCAAAATTAATCTTCCAATTGGTTATGCTAGTGCCAGTCTCCTACATGGTTCTTGGGTAAAAGAATTACTTTTGCTCAACATAAATATACTATATAAAATATGCATTCATGTGGCAAATGATTTTAAAATAGTCTATAATCGGTATTCATCGAAATTGGATGCTTTTAAGGTTTTTGCCACAATCACAGACACAAACAACTTGCATGTGTAGCTGTGCATGCTCTATTTTAAGTATTTCACTGTCAGGGATATTCTCACTTACAATAACAACCACTTCCTTGATAGAAACTCGAGATTCATTTAATAGCCATTTTGAATGATAACTTTTTATGGGTGTTGCCCTTCCTAACTGTATGTTCATTTTAATTCTATTCTTATATCATTCATTACTCTTCAGAATCTGCTGGCCTGTTTGCTTGTAGAAACTGACAATCAAGCTCTGGTAACTCTTGGTGGAAGTATATTATGGTTAGAGTGTCAACTTATAGTGTTAATAACGCTAAACAGTTGCCCTTTTTCCGTCATTAATTGTAGGATTTGTCTTGGTTCGTGAATTAAAAATAATACTCCTAGTAGATTGTTGGTGTTTCCCCATTTGGCACTTAGTGGAATGGAGATTGGTAGATTGCTTGTGGGACCCATTCATGGCAAGGGAATTGGGGAGGAAATTTGAGGGTATTTAAATAACTTTAGTAGTAAAAAGCTTCCTTTTAGGAAACAAAACAGTTTTCTGTTCTGAGGACAGCCCAAATAGAAAGTAGACAATAATTCACGGACGGACGGAGTAATTAACAATAAAAACCTCACACTACCAACCCCAATAGAGCTGTACTTATGTGTAATGATATCGCCTGTTAGGAACAAAAGGACTTTTCCTAATGCATTGCCCCCACCCCCAAACACTGTTAAGTTCGTGAAAATTGTATAAAATAATTGATCTCGAAGGTCTAGAGGGAAGCTTTTGTTATTTTCATTTTTGATTCAGTAATTATCAGATAAAGTTGATTCTCTATGATCATGCTTGCTATAAGCCCTGAGTACTTTTGCCTAAGTTTGTATTTTCTTTTAACTTATGATATATGGCAGATCAGCCGCCTCGAAAGAGAGTTTTCGTCCTATAAGGCTCGTGCTCATACTCTTCTGCAAAAGAAGGACGCAGAACTTGCTGCAGCTAAAGACTCTGAGCAAATACAAGCTCTTGAAGAAGCACTAAAGGTACATGATTTTACTGAACGCTTAAATATTTTCACTTCCTAAATATGTGTCATGTTTTTCAAGTTTGCTTTCTGAGAAGAGAAGATACTCTTGATTTTGTAGGAGGTGGAGCAAGAACTATCAGTTGCTTGTGCAGAAAGCGATAGGGCACACCGAGATCTTCAGGACGCACTAGCTAATCGTGAAACAGAACTTGTGGGAAGGTATCATTTTCATCTTCTTGGTAATGCACACTGCACAGATACACTGGACTGTAGGTTATACTGCATGCAAGGAGGGGAAGCAGAAACCAAGACAAAATGTCAGCTAATTCCATCCGCCATAAATTGTCCCATTAGACTTTGCTGTTTTAAAGTTCAACGGTTGACTCAATTTTTAACAAAGATAAACAGTGGAAAAAAAAATCAGAAAAAATATATCTAGAAAATTTAGATATCAAATTATGATTCACATATGAAATTTCTAATTTTCAATGTATAAACATTCATGAAAATAAATCATAGATTAAATACTATGAAACTGTCATAACAAATGAGACAATCTTTTGCGGATAGAGATATGGTCAATTACGTGCTGACAGTTCTCATCCTCTTTTTGAATTAGAGATGTAGCAATGAGTGAAGCACAGCGTCAGATAGAGAGCTTGGAGGCAAAGCTTTCCTCAGTAAATGCTCGTCTCCAATCGGAGAAAGCATTATGGGAAAAGGATATTAAGAATTTGGAAGAGACATGGCAACGTAAGATAATGATTTGTCTTAAATCATTTACTTATTTCACATTCTTCTGCTAAATGGTGTCAAATATGCACAGTCCGATGTCAAACACTTGCTGCTGAGAAGGAAGCATCCAATAGTGAAGATGCACAGAAAGAGCTGCAGGATATTAAACAGCGTTATAGAAAACTTAAAGTATGTTGATAATTTTCCATTGTACTTGTACCTGAGATAGTGGAAGTGAGATTTTGAATATATATCTGAACTGCTTTGGTTATCAGGAGGAGCATACTTCATTCCGTGACCTTGTTGATCGAATGATTGAGGAGAAAGATAACGAAATTTCTAGAGTTCTAGATGATAACAAGAATCTTCGGCAGTCACTGGAATTGAAAATGGTGGTATGTGCCATTCATCCTCTTTTGCAATTATTTGAAATCTTGGCTGTTTATCGACCCAAAACATCATTTCACTAATTCTTCAAGCATTTCAGGCTGATCATGCTGATAACTACGGTACAGGTACAAATAGTTATTTTTCTCATTATTTAGTTAATTCCTGTTATCGTTAATAACACTTCCTCTGTCCCAAAACGTTTGGTACTTTTGACCTTGCTATAAACATTTAAATGTTTTTGCAAATGAACATATTAAGCAAATTTCGTCACTATTAGCTTTGATAAATAGTAGGTAGGAGTATAAGCATTTGTACCCTTTGCAGTGACAAAATTCCACACCTAAATTGGAAATTCAAAAAAATTATTGGGTCGGAGGGAGTATTAGATCATGAAAACATCACTGCATGCTTGGTGGTCTGTCGGTCATTTAACACATTCTCGTTACAAACTGCTGGTATCAGGTACAGAAAAGCAGGAGTCTCCAAATTCTAGCCGCTCCTCAGCAGAACATCAGATTTTGGTGCGTCAGTCTTGTTCAACAATTAACATGCTAACTTAAATTGTTAAGAGTGTAAAGTTAGCTGAATATAGCTCGAGACATTTTGGCAGATAATAACTATATAGTCGAACCAAGTTTCAGGTTTTTATATAGGACCAGTGATATAAGTATTTTGAAAATTAGAAGAATTTCCTTGTATTTTACAGCTTAAAGACTAGGAATCTAATGTTAACTTGTTTGTGCTTGAATGGCCCTTGAATTGTGGTCTCAATAAACCCAAAGATTACTGGTTTCAGAGAGCAATCCACTTTTCTAGGTGGCCCTTTTTCACAAAATTTTAATTCCCGTTTTTTCTTCCTCCTATTTCTTGAAAAACATAGCTCTTAGCCAGACAACAGGCTCAGAGGGAAGAAGAGTTAGGACAATCACAGAGACAAATCTTAGCACTTCAGGTATGCAATCCGCAGTGAAAGAGAAAAAAATAATAGTAATAATGTGCATTGTATAAGCTGGATGTTGATTTTAGTGTTTAGATTCTGATGCTTTTCCATTTCCCAGGAAGAAATTGAGGAGCTTGAAAGAGAAAATCGTCTCCATACTCAACAGGTATGCAATACATTTTTGCAGAGTGATGGTATGTCCACAAAACAGTAGATTGCAGTTAACCACATAGCTTATTAATGGTGTTGGCTTAAACTAAGATTACCTGCTTTTTCCTCAACATGCTCATCTTCTACTTTGAACTGAAAAATGGTGCAGTAGGGTGACTGTATGGCCTAACAGGACGATGTCAGTGAAGCCACAGAGCACCATCAGTTCATTTCACCTACTTGTCTTCATTCTTTATTACCCTCTCTTGCTGCCTTTGCTCCATATCCATGCAGCTTGATTGCGATTACGAAAGCTTGCATTGTGCAATTTTATACTACCCATGTTGCATCATTTCAGCACTTGTCTAGTCCGAGTACAAAGTCATCCATTCTATAATTTCAGAACTTTGTGTTTGTCTTAAGTCATGAGTTAGGGATCCTGTATTGGGACTTGGGAGCATTCACCTAAAAGATTCTTTTCCGTGTTAGTCTTGTGTTGCTGTTAACTTTTTGTACATTGTGATTGCAGGAAGCGATGTTGAAAGAAGAGCTCCGGAACATGGAAAGATCGAAAAAGAGGGAGGGTGTTGATATGACATACCTGAAAAACGTTATCCTTAAGCTACTTGAAACAGGTCCTTGCAAGCACATAGTTGTGCAATTCTGTATTCTACTATTAAATCTCCTTAGTTCTTACAAATATGGCCAACTTTCTGAACTCTTTTGATCAGGTGAAGTGGAAGCTCTCCTACCTGTAGTGGCAATGCTTCTTCAATTCAGTCCTGACGAGGTAGTAATTTTTATGTTATCCTCTTCCTAATCTTGCCTAGTGATATGATCCCGAATGAATTTTCTCATGATGAAAATATAGAGTAGCTTTCCTTTGCTATGGATACATGTGAAATCACAAATTCCGTTAAGGGCAGCTGATCACATGCCTTCCTTCCTTGATCCATTTATTTGTGTGAACGACAGACTCAGAAATGCCAGCAAGCGTATCGTACTGCAACCGAAGGATCAATGAATCCAGGAACCGATGGGTCCGGATCAACCCTTTCTCTTTTCTCCAGATTCTCATTTTCGTAGAGTCGGAAAATGAGGAATGCTTGAAGATATGATCTCCAGAACATGGGATATGGTAACATATGATGCCTGTCAATTATAGATCCTATTTCTGTAACATGGAAATTCTTTTCGATGTCATTGCAAGAAACAATGGCAAAGGACAACAAAATTATACAAAAAATGTGAGGAAATATTCTAGCTTAGTAACTGAGCACCACACCCTACAGATACACTTGTTCCTTTTACATTCAACTAGCAAAACCGTGCGCGCTACGCCCGATAATAGACCTTTTTTTTGTTCTTGTGTTTGAATATGTGGTGCGAGATGTTAGTGAGACTGGCTTGTCTTTATCCGTGTGAAGAGGAGGTTAACAGATATTGGGCGTTACTATTTGGTCTATAGAGGTTCAGCTTTAAATAATATTCTCCGTTTTAAAAAGAATGTTCCGTTTAACTTTTTAAATTATGTTAGATCTAAATTATTGTTATGAAAAATTATTTTAAAAAAATTCTAATAAATATATTTATAAATTATAAACACTCATTTATTTGTGTATTCATTTTTCTATTTCCAATGTGAAAAGATTGAAAGGAAAAAATTATAGATTAAATGCTCAAAATGAAATGGAGTATTTTTTTTTTGACGGAAGAAATACTCATTTAGATAATATTTGTTTTACATTGTCTTCAATTCGCATTACATAAAGATAGCTGAAGAACTTTGCTTAGTAAAGTAGATGAAGCATATTACAATACAGTTCATGGCGTAGCGTAGGTATTGTTCTAAGTTAATGTAGGTCATAGAGATAAACTTGTTGCTAGGCATAAGTCATCAGAATTCTCCCTGTGAAAAAGAAAGTAATGTGTGATGAACGTAGATTAGAATGTGTGGGGTAGAAATTTGTGGGAAGATTGTGGGATAGAACTTACGCAGTCAAACGGCATATTTGGTTAGGGGTGAAAGGAAAACCCGAACCCGAACCCGAATTTGCAGGTTTGGGTTGGGTTTATGCTAGAACCTTGCTTCTGTAGCCCGAACCCGATATTTTGTGTCTTTTTCGGGTTCGGGTCGGGTTAAACCCAAAAACCCAATTTTAACCCGAACCCGAAATTATCATATCATATACAACACTATCCAAGCCCAAACCCAATACCACCCCAGCCCAACCCACCCTCCCTAAGCCCGAAACTCACCCAGGTCCCAGCCCACCCCACCCACCCACCCCAGCCCGAAACTCACTCAGCTCTGGAGGTTCACTACCAGCGCGTGTGGGTGGTGGACGATGCTAGACGACGCAGCAATGGCAGGGGGAGCGGCTGGGCGAGATGGCTGGAACTGGGCGGCTGGGCTGGAGTGGCTAGACTGGGCGGCGATGCGGAGGCTGGGCTGGAGCTGGTGCTGGTGCGCGGTCCGGGA
>JBBYHH010655055.1:0-10360 GCA_038382905.1 Daphne laureola
GCCATTAAACAAAGTCTTAAAATGGATTAGGTATCCAATACCTAATAAGAAAGATCTGTTGTCAAGACTATACAGTGTCATTGTATTCTCAAAATTTGATATGAAATCAGGATTTTGACAAATCTAAATCCAAGAAAAGGATAAATATAAAACAGGGTTTAACGTTCCGTTTGGACATTATAAATGGAATGTCATGCCGTTTGGTTTGAAGGATGCGCCCTCAGAATTTTAGAGAATTATGAATGAGATCTTTAATCCTTATAGTTCATTCACTATTGTTTACATTGATGATGTGTTAGTGTTTTCTCAATCAATTGACCAATACTGGAAACACTTACATAAATTCATGAAAATAGTACTAGAAGAAACATGATTAGTAGTCTCGGTAAAGAAAATAGAATTATTCTAAACAAATGTCTAGTTCCTTGGGCATATGATATACAGAGGAACCATAAAATCAATTAGTTTTACAGAAAAATTCCTTGATGAGATAAAGGATAAGAAACAACTCCAAAGATTTTTAGGAAGCCTTAATTATCTCTCTGAATTTTACAAGGATATGGCTAAAGATTGTAAACCCCTATTTGATAGATTAAAAAAGAATTCTCCAGAATGGGGAAAAGAGCAGACACAAGCTATCAGGCTTGTAAAAAGAAAAATTAAAGAAATCTTAAATCTTGTGTGCTACTATTTCTATCCCAGAGGCGTTTAAAATAATAGAAACAGATGCCAGCGAAATAGGTTATGGATGGATACTAAAACAGAAAGTTGATAACAAAGAAAAGTTGGTTAGGTTTACATCAGGAGTCTGGAACCAGACTCAACAAAACTATGCCACAATTAAAAAAGAAATCTTAGCAATCGTTCTATGTGTAACAAAGTTCGAAGAAGACCTTCTGAACCAGAAATTCCTAATACAGACTGATTGTAAAGCAGCCAAAAGTGTCATTCTTAAAGATGTTAAGAATTTAGATTCAAAAAAAATATTTGCAAGATGACAGTCCATTTTAGCTATTTTTTTATTTTGATATAGAACACATTGATGGTGATAAAAACTCATTACCCGACTTTCTTACTCGAGAATTTTTATAAGGAGGTCATGTGAAAACATGATTCACAAAAGGAAGAAATCAAGAACAGGATGAAAGAGGTCAACAATCCAAATCTCTTAGGAACAATCTTCCATATGGATGATAATATGGATATCACAGAAATTCATTTGTCCGAAGAAAAAAGTAAGTTTGCACCTCTCATGCAAATAGAAAACCAAGTGTCAGGACAAATAGAATTTTATGTGTTACCCACTGGCTAGAAAATAAGAATTGAGAAAGGAGAATCATCACAAAGTACTAAGAGGACAGAAGAACATCCTCAATATCAATTATTTTCTCTAAGAGAAACAAAGAGATGACGAAAGTGTCTCTACCCTTATCCTCATGATGAGTTTTGCAGAGGTCCTAAAACGTATTTCGAAGGCTCTTTGATTAATACAACCACTATAAAAACCCAGCAGATTACCTTATTCTCTCTAGGAATTCCCACAGATAAGAAAGAAATGGAAAAAGAACTCTTATCTCTAGTAGAAAACAGTTATCTAAGGAATATGACTCCCTCAGAAATGGCAAGAAAATACTGGTCTAGACACAGGCACCCCATGTGGGAATTTCTTCCCCTCAGAAAATATGAGTATTTTGAGAAGATACTCCAAGAAACAGGTTCTGTGGAAATAAACCACAGAGAAAGAAATACCAAAGGTCCTGACGGAAGATACTTCAAAGAAACCGGAATTTCCAAGTTAGGAATCTATAAAGTTTGGTTTTCAGAAGAATGAGGATTACCGCATACCAGAAAAAGGTTCCTAAATCAGAAATACAAAGACCATACTTATTCATATTGGGATTACATCGAGGCCTGAGATGAATTTTTTTATTTTCAAAATTCAGAAAACAAACATTCTTGGATGATTCTTTTTAAGACAAACCAGAAAAAATTTCCAAATTGATTCCATCTTTGGTTTGCTAAGAAAGGTTTAGTCTCAAATCAATTCCCAGAAGCTGTCCAAAAATCCTTTGGCAAATTTATTGAATTCAACAAACAGAAGTCATAGAAAAATATCATCCCTTATGCATAATTTTATTTTCTGGTCCTCTATCGGATCTCTTGGATTGTCCAATAGAATTACAAAGTCGACCAAGAACAATATGTCCCTGTTCTGGAGAGGGTATGGATTACCCATTGGTGGGACAAGTGCGTAATCAATTCATACCTTGAAGAAAATATCACACTCAAGGTCATCGAGCTTTATGAAGCTCTAAATGAAGAAAATTTCGATTCTATGCTAGGGAAAATCTACTCCCAATCTGAATTAGCAGATATTCCCCTAGAAAAAATGAAGGAAAAATTGATGAAATTGGTGGTGAGATCGGTCCAAGAACAGGCTATCAAGGTTGTCCAAGACTAGTTGTCCAGCTGCCCCAACCAGGGAGGGTCTGCCACAAAGAAATAATGGAAGATGTCTGTCAAAGGCATGTGAAGGGTGGGGTAAAGTCTCCACTCAGAAAGAAAAATATGCCACCTTTAATAAAACAAGTATTATTGGTGGACGCGAGCAACGAAAGCATAGAGAAAGAAATCTTTCCATTTCCTTTAAATAGAAGACCTCTCAACAGAAGGAAGGCATCCATAAATTTTCCATTTGAAAATCTCTCTCTCTCTGCTTCTCTAAGTTCATGTGTTGAACGTCTTTCTATTTGGAATTTCACTCTAAGTATTCTGTAAGTTCATAGTTTGCTTTCAGTTTGGTGTTTACGTGTGTAGCTGTTGAAGTTTGCTTGTTGTTGGAATTTTCTTGGTGTGTTTATCCAGCGGCCATTTACTTGTACTCAGATTACTGCAGTTTATCTGGTATTTACCAGACTTTGTAAGTTGATGATGTTTTAATTATTGTGTTAATTAAATTATTGCGTGTTTACTTTATATTAAATTATTACGTGTTTACTTTATGTTGTACTTGTATAAACAAAATTAATATCCACTTCTAGTTTGGTATCAGAGCCAAGTTTGGGATAAAACGTACACTTAAGAACGAAAAGGACCAATATGTACTTTGGTGAAAAGTTTAGTGGTTATTTTCGAAATTAGGATTTCATGGAAAGATTCCCATAAGTTTTAGGACTTAGTTGAGAAATTCAGTCAAGTTTTAGGACTTACCTAAATAAACCAGAAGTTATAGGACTCTTTTGATAAAACTTGAAATCTTTTAGGATCATAAATATACTTATCTCAAAGTTTGAGTACTTTAGTTGGTTTGACCAATCAGTTGACTTCCAAATGACTTAGTTTATCATTTAAAGGTTGATAATTTCATGAAGTTAATAATAAATCTAACTTGTAACACTTGAAAGTTTTGCATTTGGTGGAAAAATCAAAGAGATATCAGCAAAAGAAAATTGCAGCAGTGCAGATAAGGCATGTTTGGCCTTTTATGCAACAATTCTGCTTCCGTATCTGTTGTGATTCAATTGCTTATGCAACATCCTTGCTTACTTTGTGGTAAGACATTCTTATGTGCTTTCATCCCCTGTTTTAATCCCTTGTGTACTTTCATCCCTTGTTTATATTCATTCAATAAACTTGCTTGTGTGCTTTCATCCCTTGTTTTAATCCATGCATGTCTTAGCCAAACATATAAGTAAATCCTTCAAAGACCACTAAGTATACACAGTTCAATTCTGTACGGTTGACTTCTCCCTCTCCAAATACTAAAATTTAACTCATTTTTATTTTTAAATAAGAAATTTATGTAATTAGATAAAAAAATAATTGATTTAAATATTTGTATTTGCATCAGTTAAATCTGAAATAATTTTTTGATCAAAATATGTATGTATAAAAAAAAAAAAATTAATGGTATTAATAAAATACAGTAAGAGACAGAGAGATGACGTTAGTTCCAGTCTTATTAAAAACTGGATAAAAAAATTGATTTGAAAGTTATGAGAAAAATAATTAAGATTACATAATCTACTTTGACCATCTCCAATTAATTTTACATTTTTTTGTTATATAGTATTTAATCTATATTTTTCATAAATGTTTAAACATTTAAAACTAAAAATATTTTTTTATAAAAAAAAACTAAAAAACTAAATTATTATTTTTATCTAATAAATCTTTTATTTAAAAAAATAATTTATCTGAAGAATTTGTGAGAAAAAATAATTAATTTGAGATATTTAAGGAGGAAAGGGAGGGAGAAGTCCACCGCATAGTGCGTGAAAGAAGCCCAATCCCACAAATCCAATACGTTTTATGCTCCTACAGAATACAAAAGTCTGTCACAGATTACAAAAGTATCGATGTTATTTATTGTCCTAATATTTAATTTAGTGGTTATGTTTCTGAGGACATTTATAGAGATCTCGAGTTCAAACCTCTGGTATCCCCAACCCCATATCTCTTTATATATATAAAAAAAAATATCGATGTTATTTTTCACCTAGATGATAAATCACCTAGTAACTGAAATGTCCAATATACTCTTCAATATAAGTAGGTTTTTTTTACTCCGTCACCATGTTCTCTTTGCCTCCACCTCTCCACGCCTCCACGAATCAATCCTCTTCGATCTAAGTCTCTGATTGAAAAGATGAGACGATCGCCAAGTCTAAATGAATGGAGATCGGCGATTTCACGGAGGATCGACGAGTGTCGAGCAAAGATCAGCAAGTATCGACCAATGAGCAGTCAACATCGTCGAGCACGACCACTGACAATCGTTGAGTGATGAGCAGAGATCGGTGAGCAAAGATAAGCGACGATTGAACGATGATCAACGAGAGCAATGAGACGAGTTTGTTAATAATTTACAGAAAGTTAGCATCCAAAATTCAACAGAAATGGCTTTGCTTCTTAGCCTCGGATTCAGCTTCTCTGAAGTGCACTGCACAGTGTGGTGCACTTCCTCCCTCACAAATGCTCCAAATTAACTAATTGTCATTTTTAATAAGAGTTTTATTTAAATATTTTTATTTGAATATGTTAAATATGAAATAATTTTTTAGTTCAAATTTGTTGTTATTCCTTTTTCCCATCTCTTCTGCCTGTTTTTCATTGTATTTTATTAACATTGTTAATTGTCCTGTTAAAAAATTAACAGATGAACATGTATAAAAAAAGAAGATGAGTTAATGATGTTAATAAAATACAATAAAAGACAGAGATATGACATCAGTTCCAGTCTTGTTAAAAATTGAATAAAAAAATTGATTTGAAAGTTATGAGAAAAAAAAAATTAACATTACAGAATCTACTCCGACCGTCCCTAATTAATTTTCATTTTTTTTATTTTACAGTATTTAATCTATATTTTACATGAAATGTTTAAATATTTAAAACTAAATATTTTTTTGAAAGAAAAAAAAAATTAAATTATCTTTTTCTATCTAATTTCATAAACCTCTTATTTAAAATTAATAATTAATTTGAGAGATTTATGAGCGGGGAAGTGCAATGCATGGGTACACTTTAGAGAAGCCGGATCCCTTAGCCTCTATGTTTGTCTTTCTCTATTTTTTGCTCCTGTATGTTCACTGTGTTATTCCTCTTGTTTACACTTCCAGGTTTTGCATTGTCAGACACTTGATGAATGCTCAGACCATGAGTATTAGCGGCTATTAGTATCTTATGGTGTGCTTGAAATTTATATGCATATTGTTTATGTTCATTGCGTAGCATTGAAAAGTAATTGAAGTTTGTAAATACAATGTTCACATTCATATTAGATGACTTTATTTTGCTTCATTGTTCATTTTATTGCTTTCTTTTTACTACAATTATCAAGAGAATCAATTGGTACTTCTTTACAGGTTAATAGATACTTTTTGTTGCAATGTCTTTAATGAAATGACATATTGATGAAATGTATTTGACATTGCCTTGAATTTGATTTCAGCGCTTGAGAAAACAAATTTCAGAATTTTTTTTCTTATTTTTTTAATATATTTAACAATTTTAAATTCATCAATTCATTATAAAATAATATTTTCTTTAAATTTCTATACTCACATACATCTTATTTATCAATCAAAATATACTTTTCTAAATTTCTTAAATTTTTTTTCTCATTCCCCTCAACTAACCCCTAAAAATTTTCTTGGATCATCAAATCACTAGTTTATGATTCTAAGGAGCTGGTGTTGTCGTGCTCATGGAATTTATCATTAATATAGCTTACCATTTGACTCAAGACAGAACAAGAAAGGTAATAGGCAAGTTAAAAGGGTTAATGGACAAATGAAGAATTCCTGATTGACAGGTTACGTTACTACTAATCTAGGATTCTAAATATGATTGTTCTGACTTATAAATTACTATTTTGGAGAAAAATAACTATTCGTTTTGGAGAACGTGTTATTTGGTGTATCATTAGACATGTTTTTAATGTATTGAATATGATAACTATGGGTATAACTCAATCCACTAACAAGGCCAACCCCAACAAGCTCGTTTATGAGGCGACACATCGCATAACAACCCTACACTACATAATTTGTTCACAGTTAATAAGGGGTACTCATCACGCTATTATTAATGGCGCTAAATTTCGGATCAACAGATTCTCCAAAACCAGTAATGGCTACCTCTACAAACATAGCCTTCTTGATGGATCCCACCGATCAAGCCCTCTTTGATGGGTTCCGGAATCACCCTATTTAAAGTATGGTGCCCAACATACAAACGGTACGAACCACACACACTCCCCCTCCTCTGTCTCTGCCTGATTTGTTTATTTTTTTCCCTTTGCAGATCGTCGGTTCCTTCCTCTCTCTTGGAACACTTGGGCTCTGGGTTGGTAGTTTACTACTCCCTCCGTCCTGGAAAGGTTGTACACTTTGATTTCATGTTCTGTTTTTGAGTGTTTGACTCAAATTATAAGTAGGATATAGAATGAAAACAAATTCAAAAAACATATGTTTAGAAAATTCATACTACAAATTATGAGATTCATATAAATTATTCAAGTTTCTATATCAAAACATTGATAAATAAAAATCAAAGATTAAATACAGCAGAAACATGAAAAAAAGTTGACAACCTTTGTGGGATGGAGGGAGTATCAATTTGTCGCCGTCTGCCGGAAAATTGAACCCACGACCACACTTTTTTCTCTCCGGATTTTTTCTTTTCCAATCATCACAATAGCGAAAACAAGAAAGAATACAAGCAACGTCAACAACGCTAATGAAAACCAGGATAACCCCCTCTACGTGGAAGACGCACAATCCAGTTCTTCCAAGTCTCCCCTCCAAACAATGGAGTGCTGGAGAACCAACTACCCACTATCCCTGTCGTTGGGAAAAGCGTTGTCCAACCAATTATCATCGACCCGACACAAATGAACTTAATACAAGCTAACATCCTGAAGGATATGAAGGCCTTGATGGTCCAGACCATTCAGACAGAACTCAACAACAACCGAGGCCACTCTCACGTGGACGCTGAGGGAAATTCCCAAAATCATCACAACTCCAACCACCAGGACATTTCTAATGGCGGGAACATCAACGTAGATGACCTCGTTCATTGCATCAATCTCATTGAGGAGTAGGTTAAAACACCTAATCAAGCATTCGACGACATCAAGGTACTCTTGACACATCCATTCACTGTAGATGTCCTCACCGCCAAGGCACCTCACGGGGTTCAAAATGCCCACCATAGACAGTTACAATGGGCTCTCAGACCCAATCAACCATCTACAACACTACATCTCATAGATGGAGATAGCACGAGCAAATGACTCAATCTTGTGCAAAGCCTTCAGCTCTACACTTAAGGGTGCAACTTCTACCTGATTTGGCACTCTACGAGGCAAAAAATTCACAAATTTTAAAGCTCTGGCAACAACTTTCCTCCGACACTTCATGGGGTCTCGACCACCCCTTAAAACGGTCTACCATCTTTTGAAGGTCCACCAGTAGAAAGAGGATTCGTTACGAGACTACGTACGATGGTTCCAATATGAATCTGTCCAAGTTCAAGGCCCGACACCTGATATGCAACTTCTGGCCATCACTCAAGGCCTACAGGGAGAATCTTGCCTCGCCTACAATATCAATGAGAACCCTGTCACAAAAATGACAGAATTCATGGATCGAGCCACCAAATTCATGAATTTTGAAGAAATCAATAGACCTTTCCAAAAGTCTTATCTTTCTTCTTCGGACAAGGCCAATAAATACGACAAGGCCCCCGGCTCTAACAAACTTCCATTCTCCTCCTCCTCATCCAAGAGTCTCGATCTACATCTTCCACTTCGGGATACAAGGATTAACATCCTCCTGATGCTGGAAAAATACCACAAAGTGCCCAAATGGCCAGCGCTGATCCAGCAAAAGTCTACGAGGGGCTTTGAATTTTTTTGAAATTACCACAAGGATTGTGGACATGACACAGATGGGTACTGACACCTCAAACACCTCATAACCGACATGATTAGCTAGGGTAAACTCAAGGAGTACCTCATCTAGTCAGCGGATCCCAGCTCTGAAACACCGAGGGCTCGAAAATGTGATGATGATCATGATGACAAAGACAAACATCATCGTCGACACAACAACCCTCGTCGTAACTGTAGTCCCCGTCGCTAGGCTCTTCCACCACCTCCAGCCCTCATCGACACAACATACTGATCAAATTAGAGGGATTCGCTAGCAGAAAGCGGTACGCTCGAGAAATCCTACAGCTCGAGCATAAAGAAGCAAATGTGATTGTTTGCCCCGATGGCACCAAGGTCTCATACCCACATTCTGACCCCCTTCTAATCACGACTCGCATTTGTGGATGAGACACGAACCGTGTGTACATTGACACAAGGGCTAAGACCAATGTCATATTCAAAGCTATGCTGGACAAGCTGAAGGTCCCACTTTCCTAGATAGGACACAGTTCGGGGCCCACATTCAGCATTGGTCGAGACGTCGTACCAACATTGGGCGTCATCACATTACCCCTCATGCTAATTAGAGATACGATTCACAAAACTAAGGATTGCCACTCCATCATGGCCGAATTTCTAGTACTCGACCTACCATCTGCCTTCAATGCTATCATTGGTCGACCCAGCAAAGTGGAATTCAACATGAGATGTGACATCCGCTCTATCACCATCACCTTTGAGACTCTACGAGGATATACATTCATCTACGCTCCCCAATAGCCTGCTAGGACTAATTGTCACCACCCCTCCCCGGTGGCATGTGCGGAAGCGTCATGAACGGTGAACGTGTGCCGGGAGGCGGCGGTGACCGGCAGAGCGAAACTTCTCCTTGACTTGTGGGACCCAAAACCCGGCCATTTTAAAACTGTTTCTGAACTTAATAATTCTAACATGTTACTTAGGTTTAAGGCGTTCTAGTTTCTTAATGCCTAAACCTGCACCCGAAAACACATTAGTGGTTTTCACAGAATATCGCACGTTGTCGTGATTAATTAACCATATACATCAGATTAGAACTACCACCCGCTTTGTTGGGTGTTTAGTTCCGTAGTATACCAAAGTAATACAGTCATCCGATGTAATGCATGCATGTTTGTCCTACAGAGCCTTAACTACGGATACCATATACGTACTTGGTTACGGGGTTGGTCAACAAGATCCCCAAAAAATTCTGCAAGATATCGCTGATGCTGAAACATACTAATAAAGTTTAACCGTTAGTCCATAAATATAACCTTATTCAGAATTCCTTAACCTCATCATGACCTTCTAGAGACTACCTCGTAACCTTAAACCATGTCTAATCAAGTAGCTATAATTATCTGCGGTAATCAAAAACTTATGGCTAACCGGACGGACTAATCCGCTGGTTGTTGCGCTTGAGCTCCTGAAAAGAATAAGATAAGGGTTGAATCCTCGAAAGGTACTCAGTAAGGGTTGGGTAAGATTAGTAGATAAATACGCGGAACCTGCAGATGAGGTTAGCATAATCATAACATACATAACATATGTCCCGTAAGACCATCATAACATGGGTCCGAAGACCGATCTGGCAGCAACATCCTTCATCATAGCCTAGCTAATACTTACGACAGTACCCGACGGCCGCAACCAAATCGGGACATATTCGGTGACCGCAACCAACACGGAACATATGTATATACATAGATATACTAGTCGGCGGCCGTAACCATAACCGACACATGTGCATGGATCCAGCGAAGGGGCGTACGTTCCCCATATAACATAACATAACATAACATAACTGTCGTAAGTAAAAACTTGATCATTATGATCAGGCGAGAGGCAGAACATAAGCATAACATAACATATTGCCGCCAGAAACATAGTACCTGCATA
>JBBYHH010655166.1:0-10359 GCA_038382905.1 Daphne laureola
TATATATCATATAATTTCCCGATAAATATTACAAACACCAATCCTGGCCAAAATACATCGAAAATAAACCAAGCGTCTGAGGTGGGTGTAACATTAAACATCTAAGAAAAGTATTTGTGTTTGCACACACAAAAACAAGCTTCATGGTTCACAAGCCATGAAGTACTCAAACACAAAGTCATTCACTCCAGTGTTGAGCTACAATGTTGAGAGAAGATATGCAAGTTTAAAGCTCTGAAAATGTATCAAGATTGAAGAAGAAAATCCATCAAGTTGTTGAAGTTAGTCTTCATCAAAGAGTAAGATGAAAAAATGTTACGAAGATCTGCAATGGCCAGAAATCAATTAGGCAACGTTCAAAAAAGCGCAAAAAGGAAAGAATTTATATAAAATAGCTATATGGAGATCAGAAGACGCTCTTACCCATCTACAAGCATTCTGAAGCCTATAATATAATAAGAAGGACGAAGGAAGAGACACAGACTAGAACATACATACTGATCAATCTTTGAATACTCTTCATCTCTTACTAACTCACAAAGATCAAAGACACTCTCGAGCTTACATTCACAATTCTGCAAACATCCAGAAGGTGATAGCTTTTTCTACTATAGAGAGTCATCTTACAGAGAAGCCTTTTGTTCTACATCTATCATTGTAAAAGGCTTACTCTTTTGAGCTTACATAGATCAACTTCACTAGTTGATGTTGTTAGACCAGTTCTAAATCATTGATCAAGTGAAACTTGCAAAGGAAGAGGAAGGTTGATAGTGTGTTCTATCAATGCGTTGATCAGAGTCTAATGTCATCATCCTAAGTATTGTTTTTTAGGCAATCTTGGCGTAAAGTCCTGTGTGTCGAGCAACCATTGTTAAAGTCATATTAGTCAAGAAATTTGTAAAGTCATATTAGTCAGGACTAGTAAAAGTCTTTTTAGTCAGGCATTAGCCGTAAAGTCCTATGTGTTAGGCATCCTTGGTGAAGTCTTATGTGTCAGGAAAACTGTGTATAAGCCTTATGTGTGAGGCCTCAGTTATAGTGGAGAAACTCTCAAGTGTGTCTTGAGAAGAGGACGTAGGTCAAGCTTGAATAAACCTCTATAAATCTATGTGTCCTTCACTCTGCCTTACATTTTCTATTAGTGCTGACCATCAACACATTGATACCTTACTACTGCAAATGCTTTCAAGTTTGATCTATCAACGTACTAATCTGAGAGATTGAAGGGTATTCGTTACAAAGCGAATTTACCCCCCTCGTGGCCATATCTGGTTCTTCAATTTGTATCAGAGTAGGTCACTTTTTAAGAACTTAGAGGTTTAAAGTCTAGATCAGATGGCCTACTAGTCTTAAGGAAAAAATCCATTTAGGCCTCCCCTATTTGATTCTACAATTTTCAGGTGGATATCCTCTTTCTGTCTTGAAAATCAAAATAAAAATTTATCCAATGACTTCCCCTTTCTTTTTGTATAAATGGAGGTAGCAATGGAATTCGGAAAGCCCCTACCAAAACAAATGAAAGATCAAAATGGAAACCTACGTCAAGGCTCAGGATTATCGACTATGGAGAATCATTGAGGAGGGACCGCTGGACATTCCATCCAAGCCTCTCAGATTATACATTTGAGGATGACAAAAATTGTTCCATCAACTGAGACTGTAAGCTTATTATTATGTGCTCTTACTCTTGAAGTTACTAACATAATTTACAACTGTGATAGTGAACAAAAGATGTGGAATGCTCTATTGAAGGAGTATGAGAAAGAGGAGTTAATATGCTCAAATGGATCAGAATTTGATGATTCAGCTTCCTCTGAAGAAACAATTCATAATTGGATATACAGATCCACTAAGGAAGAGGATGAATTCTTGAAGAGTGTGGCCTCTCTCACAACCAAGGATGAAGAATGGTTCAATGGAAGATAGGATGTCTACTGCATGATGGATAAACATGATAAACATGTATCTATTTACTCAGAGTCATCTTATTCCAATAGTTATCAACATGTTGATCCTGTAGTAAAACTTAAGGTTATCTGTTTAGAACATCAATCTCTTGTCTAAATGATAAAGTCTAAAAAGACCAATCTAGTGAAGGATATGGAAAATCTAAAAGAGAAAAAAAATGCTTTCAAAAGACTTTGCAAGATTTCCTGAAGGGGAAAAGAACTTGAATCTACTGCTTGGTAATCAAAGTGTTGTCTATGACAAAGCTAGAATTGGTTATCAACCAGACAAGTAGCAAGTTGTTTTTAAAAATAAGTATTCAAATGGTACTCTTATCACTTTCCATATCTGCCACAAGAAGGGTCACTGAAACTAGGACTGTTTATTTAGCAACAAAAAGGTTATAACTTGTTTGAAATAGATTTGGGTTATCAAAACTACTACTAACAAGTTTGGAACCAAGAAGTGGGTTCCAAAGGTAAGTCGAGTTTATCAACATGTTGATAGGTGGCAAATGAGGAGACTTTGTACTGGATATTGGATGCTTAAGACATATGAAAGTTCCTCAGTCTTGTGCCCAAGGAAGGAGGTACAACTTCCTTTAGAGACAATAACAAAGGTAAATTTGTTGGGGTTGGAAAGATTGGTAAGAATACTTGCTTCACCATCAATAATGTGTTGTTAGTTAAAGGTTTAATGCATACTATGATAAGCATCAGTCAACTATGTGACACTGGTTACAAAGTAATATTTGAACCAGAACTATGTCATGTAATTGACAAATGGTCAAACAAAACCTTACTTGTTGGAAGAAGATGTGGTAATGTCTATATTGTTGATTTTAACGAACTATCTACTTTCAGTATTAAGTGATTTATTGCTTCTAATAAAGATGAAGGTTGGCTATGACATAAAATGCTTGGTCATGCGAGCATGCAGATCAACTCTAAGCTAGCCAAAAAGAGCCTAGTACATGGATTGCCAAATCTGAGATTTTACAAAGATAAAGAGTGTGAACCTTGCATGAAAGGAAAGCAAACAAGTGCAACTTTCAAGGAAAAGAATATGATCTCTACATCAAGAGCCCTGGAGCTACTCCATATGGATCTCTTTGAACCCATTGATCCCACAAGCATGGGTAGAAAAAACTTTTGCCTGGTGATAGTTGATGTTTACACCAAATACACATGGGTATTCTTCTTAGCCAAGAAGAGTGAGACTTACAAGGAATTCAATTCCTTATGCAAAAGGGTTCAAAATGAGAAAGGTAAAAACAATGTTGCTATCAGAAGTGGCAATGTAGGTTAGTTTAAAAATACTTATATGAATGCTCTTTGTGATTCTCTTGGTATTACTCACATCATTTTTGTTGTAAGAACAACTCAACAAAATAGGGTTGTAGAAAGAAAGAACAAGACCATTGTGGAAATGCTGAGGACAATTCTGAATCAGTACAAGATTCCAAAGTACTTTTGGGCAGAAGCATCCAACACACCTTGTTACATACTCTACAGAGTCACCATCAGACCTCAACTGGACAAAACTTGTTGAGCTGTGGAAGGGAAAGAAACTAGACTTATCCTACTTCCACACATTCGACTATAAGTGTTTTGTGCTGAACAATGGTAAGTGTAATCTAGGAAAGTTTGATGGCAAGAATAATGAAGCCATATTTCTTGGTTAATCAACTAAGAGTAAAGCCTACAGGGTTTAGAATAAGATCTCTTTAAAAGTTGAGAAATCTATTCATATCATGTTCAGTGAGATTAACCCTCAGTTAAAAGAGGAGGATATTTTCTTAGATGATGGAGGGACTTCAAGTAAAGAAGAAACCAGAGCAGAACAACGTGTTGATGAGAAAAGAGAAGAAGTTCATGATGACAGTAAGGACCAATCTGTAGGAGTTGTGCACCTAAGCCAATTGGGTTTAGGGCACTAACATGATTATTTAATAATATAGATAATATATATTAAGGCATTGTTGAGACATTTATAGTTAATTCATGCGCTAGAATAATAAGCATAATAACGTTAACCTTGGAACATAAGATGTTCCTAAACAATCCCTAGTCAAGTATCATAATGAACTAACGGGTTATTATAACGTGCTCGAGACTAGCATAGGAGAGGAATTCATGGGATGAATTACAACGTATGATTACCTGACGGATTGTTCATGTAGATGGATTGACCCATGTGAGATCATTATGTGAATCATAACATTTATAATACAAGTGTATCTCACTGGTCATCGTGCTTGAGGTTCTTTAACTTGAAGTAATAAAGATCCACTGATGTGAGCAGCTTATTCAGATTCTAGTGACGGCCACTTTTAACAGATGTGGAATAGACTAGTTTCGGTAAGTTAGCAATACCGTTGAGTTGGACTATCATTGACTAAGAAATGATTCAACGGTAAGTTAGCTTATTCTCATGGCTACGGTTGAACGTTTTACTAGGATGATTGATTCCATACCTCGGTTCAAACCAGAGAATTTATTTGAAGGAACACACTAAGTACATTACAGACGACCATTACCTTAGAGGTGGTTATATCACTTTGATTGACTTCTTCTTTATTGGGTAGCTATGATGTGTTGCTAGATACCACTCACAACTTGTAATTATGAATTAGAATCATAATTACTGCCAACTTAATGGGAACGTACGGGGTCACATGCATAAACAAACTTTTAGGAGGTGTGGCGCAAAAATTGAGAGAATTGGATATTAAGTGACACTTTTAGAAAGTTTGTTACTTTAGTGTAAAAATTGAAAATTGCAATCCTTCTCCTACTAGGATTAGGAGAGCCTCGATGCCTATAAATATGACTATCCATGTGCCCCAAACAGTGCTCATCCCATAAACTGTTGAATCTCTCCAAGTTTTTGGACTTCCTGCAATTTTCTCTCTCTTTCTCTCTCCCTATTTTACGCCATTATCAGTGTTTTTCTTCTGGAGATTTTTCCATTAGTAGAATAGTGTCCGAAGAGATTTCCTCCTACACCATCTTGGAGTGGATGATCATCAAGATAGCTGTTTATACGTGGATACACATAGAGAACGAGGATTTCACAGTTAAATTGTGACAGAAAGCACCTGTTTGAGGTAATAAATTTTAAACACATGTTCTGCCTCGTTCTATTTGGATCCTTGTGAGGGATTTAGTTATTTCTGTTGTATTGTTTGAAACCCGAAATGCCTACAGTGGTATCAACGTTTCTTGTAGAACACCAGAACAGTTTTGTGTGATTTACTGCTACAATTTATTTTATGATTAAATTATGGAACGAATAGTCCAGAAAAGCTCGATCTTGCATTGGTTGTGGGAAATATTCTAGAATTGATAAGCTGTATTCTTTACGCGCAAAATTAATTGGAACAAAATTAAATTAAAACTCTGGCAATTTTAGTTAATTTCATAATTAATTTACTGGACAAATTTTAAACATTAAAATTTGGAATTTTACTATTCATGTTCATGTTCATGAGATGGATAATGAACAATGTTCATGTTCTTGGAGAAGGATGAAAAAAACATTCCAAAATTGGAAGATTACTCCCGGGAATCGAACTCGTGAGGGTTGGAACAACTGGTGGTAGCTTTGCCAACTGTGCTGTGAGTTACTCATGTCAAAGAAAAGATGGTTTCTTTTAATAAAGACGAGCTCGTCGGAAGAACAAAAGGCTCGGCCTCGTTGTTTGTCCATGACGATTTCGACTTCTGAAGCGGCAAGAAGTAATGGGAAACCCTCGAGGTGCGGCAAAGGAAGTCGACGGAGCCCATTACCTCCACATAACGTGATGTAATCGAGAAAAATGATACCATTTTTAAAAAATGGCCCACAATGGTCTCATTCTGCTTCGTGGCATCCCGGCCACCTAACAATGGCGACGGTGGATCAGCTGGGATGGACTTGTCCTGATTGCTGTGATGATGTCGGTTGTAGCGAGATTGGGCACCGGAGAAGCGGCGGCGGAGGAGGGTTGTTGTGGTGAATCCTGGCAGTACCTATATTTGGGCTAGGCTAGGTGGGCCTGTGAGCTGGGCTTTCTGGGCCTTGCTGCAAGCGCAGGTTAAGGGTCCGATTTAATGGCCCAGTTTGACAACCTAAGCTGGTCCTAGCTAGCTGCAGTCAGCGCGCTGGAAACGGCTTGGCTCGGCTCAGCCTAGCTCGACTCGAACCAACAGGCTGCCTAAATGCCATCCCAGGGACCTACAATTTTTTGTTTTATACGAAATGGGCCCAAAAGTTTTATTTTTGCTTACAAATTGGTTTTAAGAAGTTTTAAAATTATAAAGGCAATTCTAGAAAAATCCTCAAAAAAACAATTTTTCTCAAAATTGTCCTAATATTATTTTGACGACCTAATTAATATAAAATTGGTTGGGAGCCAATTAAATTTATATTTAATTAACTTTGTTAATTATTTTAAAAAACATTAAGTTGTCATAATGGCCCAAAATTCTCTAAGAATTGTTGGGATACTCCTCAGACTTTTCTAGTGGGATTATCAAATGCCCAGATTTATTTAATATGTATTCAATGAACTTTAATCTTGTTAAAATGTGATTTTAGCATGATTAATTGTTGTTTGATGCATGGTACATTGTTATAGCCTTAGTTTAAAGTTGTAAATTTAATTACGGCATGCATGCCATCCCTTTCTCTTAAACTTATAATTGTAGATTCTCTTCTCAGCCACTCCCCTCAATGTAAATGAGGTTTCTTTATTATGTAATAAATTGTAATCCTGGACAAGGAAGGAACTTGACGGCGGAGGAAAATGCGCACACTTTGAACCAATTGGACGAAAGAAAAGGAAATAGGCTTAGTTAGGTCTTTTTCTTTCCTAGATCTTTTAATTATCTCAGGCTCGAGATAAATTTAGTTTGGGCTATAACCATGGTACACTTTATCTTACTACGCGGTAGTATGCATGTAAGGTTGATTAGATGTATGCAAGGCATGTATGTTTAATCAACCGGAGAAAGTAAATTGGTGAGATTCAGCAAAATAAAAAATCCCACAAATCAATATCAAGCTAATGATCTTCCATTATATGACTCTAAAGGTGCGGTCGTGGTATGGTATTTTTGTTCTCGCCAAAGCGAGGTACCATACTTCTAACCATTCAAGTTGAGTGCATAGTAATGGGTCTGGTTTGAGCAAAATCATGACAACCGGATTGAGTGGGTATTACCGCCATAGCGGGATACCGCATTCTACGCTCTAGTCAATGATCCAAGAATTGCATAAAGATACAATTGGCATAGTGCCTATCTATGGTAACCATAATTCAAGCTCCACCAAAGCGGGTTTGAGTTAAACGGGATACTTGGGATCTTGGCCCACTAAGACACCTCCAAAGCGCTAAAGGTGTTTCAAATTGCTTAGTTAAGGGCTATCATCTGATAAAATAGTGGGAGCACTTTTAATAGAAAGACCTTATTAAAAGAATATTAAATGAATATGTTACCACCCTAGAAACTGTAATCTTACATGTTGTAGAAATTTTATTATTGCGATCAACTTTTTTATATCGAGAAGTGATGTATGCCTTAAATTTATTCTGAAGAGCGATGCCAACATGTTTTAAAGATGCTCAAAATTTGACTTAGAGACTTGACATCTATCATGAGACACATCAAGCGTTTGATTGTCATGAAGTGTCACTGCTAAAGCCAGGCATTCACTTTAATCTTATTAGAAGATGAGTCCTCGATGATAGATGAGGTTTTGAAAGTCACACCAACTGGGTTGGTAGTCAAATGACTGATCAAGTGGGAGTTAAAGTGGGTATTTTGTTCCCACCAAAGATGAGGTACCGTACCATAACTCCACTTACTGATCCAAGTGTCAGTCAAGTCTCTCATAGTTTTGAAAATAACCTAAAAGCGATGTGTGAACTTTGAGATCACAATTGTTGGCAAACCACTTGATGAGATCAAGAAGATGAATATAAGGAAGACTTCTAATGGTTTCATACTAGATGAAGATCAAGCATATTGAGAATATGATGGATCTCATGTGAAGTGAAAGGTGGGATGGTAAAGTGAACCTACTGGGTAGGAATCATCGTTTCACCTATTAAATTCATCTGAACCTAGATAATTCTAATTTATAATAAAATCAAACGGGAAGATCAAAATGAATGTTGCAACTTATCTTTGGGAAAATCAATTTTGCCAAATAAGCAAGAACACATTTTCAAAATCCATAAGGATGGAATATAAGACTCGTCTAATTATATCTTATGGGACATGTGGTTCTTGTTAGGAAAAATGTTTTAGTCCTTTCTAGAAATAGGAGAAGGACGTATGAGACTATTTGAACTTGTGCATATAAATGCATGAAGGTTAAATGAGTGCTCTTGTCAAGAGAGAAACTACATGTACTTAATCTACTGTTAAAAATAATAGTGTCGTTTGTGTATGAGATACAAGCATGAATAATTTGAAGAAATTCAAAGAGTTCAAAGACGGAAGTACATAAGTGAGATACAACAAAGTATAAGACACCTCAATTAGATTGAAAGTGTGAGATACTTAGAGAAACAATTCTATAACAATCTGTGGGAGCATGACTCACTCTATTAAGAACACCATAAGAGCATAGTGGGTCTGAAAGGAGTGTTCAAACTACGATTTGACCAATGATTTGTCAACTTGATCTTCCAAAGCTTTTGGATATAATTTAAGACATTAACATGACACTAAATCGGATTTCATCTAAGAATTATGGTTTGGGAGTAATTCGAAGGATAAACCGTATTGTGCGGATTTAAGACTTAAATCAAATTCACATTTGATTAAGATTGAATCTCATAAAGTTCCACCAAGAAGATAGTGTTTAGGACTTGGGCTAAATTCATTTTAGGATACTATGTCTTGTAAAAGGAAATTAGCAGGGAGAGTAGAACTCGATTAAGTCGAGAACAACAGAAGGACTTGAATGTATAGATGAAACATGAATGGACAGTAAGGTATGAGTGAGAGGATTGTCCATACATATAGAACATAGGCATCTGCTAGAATTATGCATAGGTCACAAGGTATGAGTTACTTATGACTTATGTATAGAAGGGTGATCCTCATAGTGAGCACATAATCTACTAAGATAATACTCTCAGCAATTACTTATGGACTCAAAAAGAAAAGATGGATTCGATGTATGATAACCGAGTTGGAGCTTGGTTGATCTACCTAGAGGGATAAATCCCTTAAGGTGTAAATGAGTATCTAAAGAAAGACATGGATGAATGGTAATATGATTACCAGTAATATGATAAACTAGTTGAAAGAGTTTCATGAGTTATCATAATTACATCCGCCAAAATGATTTTGGCCATAATAACATACAAGGATAAATGGACATTGGTAAAACCAGGTTTTAACAAAATTCAAATGAAATGTTGATTATTAAAGATCCAAGAGGGAATTGAAGCAAACTTCAAAGAATATGAATCTTCAATTTGAGAAATTAGTCGAAAGCAATTGACTGTCTCAAAAGTGAAGATAAATTTTATCACTATAAATGATTTAGTGGGAGCGTTCTGGTCATTCTAATTTGGTATAAAAGGTACCTAAATAATAAATGACAATCCTATGTCAGAATCTGTACAAATTTGCACAGGAATTTTTTTTGATAAAATTACTAAGGTAAAAGCATCCTAAAAGTTAGGAATCACGATCTAAGAGTTAGATCAGAGGTGATTTCTTGGCCTAATTGGAAGTACACATGAGATACCTGCTAAAGTGGCTAGCATAGAAGATTCCAGAAGAGGATTCTTGGTTATCTCACTCATAAAGAACAACGTCCCATGACAACTTAAGATGAATACAAGGATATAACCCTGGATACTTTGGCAGTTGGATCTATCATGTACATGGTGTTGTGTATGCACCTTGAAACTCTTATTCACTTAGAGTGTGACAAGGAGGCTTCGATGAGATTCTGGTAAAATTCATTAGATAGACTTCAAGAAACATTCCAAAAGTATCAAGTACTTTATAAAAGTATCTTTAGTCTATGGAATCAAAGATTAGAAAAATGCAAGGAGTTGCATTGAGGATAAGTTTCTAATCCATGATCGCAAATATAAATTTCACTAATGACACCATGAGTCGGAAGGTAGTTCAAGAGATATGCGATGGTTATTAACAACAGAAGACGAATGCGTCGTAACCTTGAAAAGCCTTTAAAAGAAAGTCGTTTGGATTGACAATTGTACTCTCACTAGTAATCCAAATACTCTCTTAGGCATATTCCTTTGATAATAGGTATTGTTAGATGGAGGTTATGTAAACAAGATAGAGGATGGATGTTACATCCACCCCGAAATTATGACATTTTCCGATGTATTTTTCCGGCGGTCGGTTTGTAAATTTATCAGAACCTTGTAATATA
>JBBYHH010655276.1:0-10359 GCA_038382905.1 Daphne laureola
AAATACACCCAATAACAATAATTTGAGGTCAATTCAACATTCCCCCAAAATTCATTCATCAATGTTCATAAACCCTAAATTTCAAATTCCATTCAATTCATACTTAATCAATGAAGTAGAACTTGTTTCTACATCATAAACAACCCCTAAACACCTTACTAACACGAAATCAAGCTTCTCTCCAAGAATCAAATTCGGATTTAACTTTGGGGATTTTTCGAAAATCTCCAAACAAAGCTTGAATCAACAAATACAAGTTGGAAATCACTTTACCTCGATGATTCTAACACGAATCAAGCTTTTCCACTTCAAAAACGGTTAAGAATGATGAAATCCCAACCCCTGGAAGCTTCAAGAATCACCACTTTCGGAGGGAGAGAGAACAAATGGTTTCTCTCTCTATTTTCAGGCCTTTAAACTCGACAGATTTTCGTTCCGGACGTATCAGGTGATCGCCTACGCGTCACACCCTGTCACCTGCCCGGTCGCCTGCGCTCCTGTCTCTTGCATTCTGGGAGTCAGGCAATCACCTGGCAAGGAGCTCCGTTCGCCTGGTGGTCGCTTAGGCAACTGCCCAGTTTCATTTTGAGGGGTCAGACGATCGCCTTCCAGGGTGTTGCGCTCGCCTGGCGGTCGCCTAAGCCCCTATCCATTTTTATTTTTCCCTTTTCGAACCTCAGGCGATCGCCCGCCCTTTGGCCCAAGTCGCCCGTGGTTCGCCTGAACCTCCTGAAACTTGAAAAAAAAAAAAACTATTTATTCCCTAGCAACACTTAACCAACTCGAACAAGATTAATCTAACAACTCATTTCATTTACCCACCAATAACAAGCAATAAACAACACCTTAAATGTAACTCAAACTCGAGATTAACAATCACCCACATACCTTAATCATTCCCCTCGAGCTTCACTGGACGTAATGGCTTGTCCTCCGGCCACTATACACTGGAAAATCATCACTTGCCAATAGTGGTTGTAATAAAGCAAGTCCAGAATATAACACCTGTGGGGTCCCATACCACCAATCAATACTTCAATTATATCACTCTACATGTTCCCTATTTCTACAGCCTTCTATTACTATACTTACAGCAATCTCTATTTTCACAGCTCTCAATTCTGTCCTGACAGCAATCTCTGTTACCAGTTACATCAATCATAGAAAACAATCATAAAGAAATCAACAACAATACACAATCTATAATTATTCATTTCAATCTCTAGTTGGGTTCAGGTTCATCCAACCAGTTCATGCCCACAGTATAACCCAGCTGTTAACGATTGGTGACTTTATCTAGTGGTCATAGGCCTCGAGTTTAGGGAATAAATATCCTTTTGGGAAATCATCCCTAGTCCTAGTCATCTCTGGGGTCATCAGCCACAATCATAAGAAAGAAGAAGAAAGAGAAACGAACAACCATTCAACAATCAACAACAGGAAATCAAAGAGCAATCAAGGAAACACATGACAAACAAACAATAAATCAGAGAAGCGAACAAAAACAAGGAACGAAGAATCAATTGTAACAATCAGCAACTCAGTGAAGACAGAAATAGAAGCAATATCTCAATTTAAATCTCAATCATTCTCAGTCATTTCCAAAAATTCTCATTCAGAACTCACCTTGTTGCCCACCTGCAATATTCTTGTTACCAACCTGTAATATTCATACACTTATACCAATCAGCATCCTCATTCAAATCTTAACAAGTCAATCATAAACTTACCTTGACATCAATCTGCAATCATTCAGAAGCTTACATAATACACGTAACAATAACAATCCAACAATTCAACATCCACATTCAATCGCAGGAAATCAATCATAAACTTCAATCAAGCAATTTAGACAATCACCAACAATCATCTCATTCAATCATCATCAGTCCGATTTCCAGATATTTAGTTCAACAAAAGTACCTTGGCAAATTAAATCTCATTGGTCGAGAGTCAAGCAACTTACCAAGACTGCTACACGGTTTTCTCTTGCTTTTCACATTTTGTTCCTGAAATTTACTTTGCAAGATAAATTAGTCGTGCGTCATATAAGATAGCAGAATGTGATAATATTGGCAATCAGGAAATCTGCATAAGCAAATGGTTAGCAGAAAGTTAACTGTTGTTCTGCAACCACAACAGTTACCTGGTTTTCCTCAGATAACCTCTATACACACTATTAACTTAGCAAGTAACTTTTGGAAGCTACTTTAACAACTTTGAAAGCTCACACACTTTGAACCTAAGGCTCTGATACCAACTTTTATGAACCCGCCGTTCCAGCTGCCTGCTAGAGCAGACGGTCAACTCCGGTGAACGATGTCTCACAACTCCCAAGATCTTTCATAAAACCCATTTGAAAGGTTTTAAAAATAAAGTTCATGAAAGAACTAAGCAGACGAGACACGACCTGAGGTTCAGAGTGCGTTTACCTTCAAAGTAAGAAAGAAAGAAGGAAAATAAAAGAAATAAAGAAATACAAGTAAATAGTGTCGAGGTCCTCTAAGTCTTTATCTGTTGTAGTCCTTCAGTTGCACGGTTGCAAGCGTCCATCCCAACCTTCTCTCTAATTCATGATGATAGCCAGGTTCCTTGCAAGTTTTATATGAAGGTCATGAGAATATGTTTAAGCAAGTGATAATTCAATTATAAGTAACTTGCAAAACAAGAAATGAAAGAGAAAAGGGCTCGAGAGACTCACAGGGGGTGGCGGCCCCGCCAGGATGAAAGGTTGACCCTGACTCGACAAGTTAGCCTGATCTCAGTTCTTAGTTCTACCTATTAGAGATGTTTCATGTTGTAATTACAGTTCCCAATGTGATCCCAGTTCAGTGTTTACTTTCTCGAGCTCCCAGTCGTTCTCAACAGTGTTGTTGTCATGCGAAACATGACTATGGTTCAGTTATTATTTTATACTTTGTAAGTTAGGAGTAGAGTAATATCTTCTAGTCTTTTATATTTTACAGTTACTCCCATCGTACTTGTTACCCCAAATTACTCCTGATCGTTGCGTGTGCAACTTTAACATGTTTCTTGATAATATTGTCTCGAGACATAATTATCAAGTACTCCCACTATTATTAATATCAATGACATCATTTGAACTCCACAGTAATATTACTTAGTTTTAATCTCTTCAAGAGTCTATTAATTATATTGAAGAAGATAAGCTGTAATCATTCAATTATCTAACGTACCACTGTTATTATTATAAGTCACTCTCTCTATTTACCCAGAAATCATACATAATTAACATTCAGACATCATGGTCTTTCCATGATGTTTCTTCAACTTCACACACACCAAACACAGCATTCATCGTTTCTGTAATGTCCAGCAATGACTCAATGAATCCATTAATCCTGTCATTTCCCTCACCTCTATTTTTGGCCACTGATCAATTCTTTCAACCCAAATCTCAAATCAGCAGTAAATTTCTCATCCAAGTATATACTAAAGCATGAAATCAAGAGGAAATCTGTATTTTCTTCAATTGACATATTTAGGGCCTTGCAATCACCGGCGAGTCCTCTGGAGCAGTTGTACCGGCTCTGTCCTCATGACGGTTCTGCCAGCCCGAGCCATCAGCGCCTCCGCCTTTCCCCTCGTATCACCAGTCCAGTGAGTCCTCTCAAACCCACCCTTCGCTGCAGCTCGTCAACTCCGCTGTGGTGTGTTGCAAAGTAGAAAAGAGGAGGGATCGAAAGAAGCAAGATCCCTCTGATCTCATTCCCTACCTTTGTTCACAGCCGCCGCATGGGAAGGAAGAACCCAAGGACCTCTGTCATCTTCTTCAGGCGCACCATCTCCGTCACCTCGCCATCGCCTCGCCGTCGTCTCTCTGGCCGAGGTGGCACCGTTCACTCTCTCTCTCTCTCTCTCTCTCCATCGAAGCTTTCCTCACCAGCCCATCGCGGATGCAGAAGAACATAGGATCGACTCGATCCTCACCATCTCAATTTTCGGATCACCGGCGGAGCTTCCCTGATCGTCATCGCCGTGCCTTCTCATCCTTGCTCGCGGTCCCAGACGAAGAAGAAAACAAGAGTCTGGATCTCGATCTCATCTGATCCAATTCTCCCCTGATCCCCTTCCCTTTTGTTTAATACTATACATATATATTAAACAATAATATAATTAATATAACCAGTCCTCCAACCTTCACCAATCTTACAAAATGACCCCATTTCTCCTTTCTCTTGCATTTCAGTCATTTTCTACCATTTTATCCTTCTAATTTTTAATTCTTACAATCAAGTCACCCACTAAATAATTCTCCTCAGTTAAATCACTCCATCTTTTATCAGTTATTTTCTTCCAATCTCAGTTTTAATTCTTTAATCTTATCTCAGTTTTCCATTATTTACAATCTAGTCCTTAATCTTTGTAATCTCTTCAGTTGTGGCACGGACAGAAGTCCGAGTCACAACAGTGGCGAAAACGTGTGGTAACGGTGTCGGGAGGCAGAGGTGACGGCACAACGGAATTCTTCCTTGAAGGTGTGGACCCAAAACCCGGCCATTTTAAAACTTTTCCAACTTTAAGTTTCTAACACGTTATTTTCAGTTTAAGACATTCTAGTTTCTTAAGCCCTAAACCTGCATCCGGAAATACGTTAGTGGTTTTACAGAATATCGCGCGATTACTAACCATAATTATAATAATAATACATCATAGAGGAATTTACCACCCACTTTCTTGGGTAAATAATTCCCCGACATATCAAAAGAATATACAGTCATCCATGTTTTAATATGCATGCATTCTAGTCCTACAGAGCCAAATAAACTTAAGCCAGGATTATAAAATACTTGTCGTAGTCGGTCAGCAGAATCACCGACAAGCACCGCAAGACACCGCTGCTACTGTAAATATTACCAAAGAAGTTAACCGTTAGTCATTTCAAATATACTCATAGTAATATCGAAACCTTAATCGAGACTATCCTACAAACAAAATCTAATCACGGAGCTAGTAGTACCTGCGGTACTCAAAAACTAATTTCAACAAAACGGACTACTCCACTGGGTGCTGATCGGGAGCTCCTGAAAAGATATAGATATAAAGGGATGAGTGCTCGAAAGGTACTCAGTATGGGTGGGGGTAAAGACTAGTGGATAAATAACACTAAACCTGCAAAAAAGGTTAGTACGCATATATATATAGGAACATCCAGAGGACGGATCTAGATCGAAGTCCAAATCGACAAATACGACAGTGCCCGGGGGCCGAAACCCATCTCGGGATAATAGATAATGGACGCATGGTACCAGCGAAGGGGCCTAGGCTCCCCACAGATGATTGTCATAAATGTCAGAGTCTAATCATGCCTGATAAGACAATAGCATAATATAACAGATGCCAGAATATCCAGAAATCCAAAAAATCCAAAACATGTATACCACTAATCTTTACCACATGACTAGTCAAGGGCCCCACCACCGGCTCAGGACTCGCCTCAACTAGCCTAATATACATGATGATATGTCAGAATGTATATTAAGAAAGTTGAACCCTTACCTCTAAAATCGGATAAATCTACTGAAGCCACCAAAGATGTTTTCCACCAGAAAATCCTAGAACACAGAATTGCACTGACATTCACAGAACATAAGAATTCTAGTTACTTAACCAAAATTCTTAACTTAAGGTAACTGATCAATAATTACCACATAGGTCCCTAAACTTTTTAGGAACTTACAATTTGGCCAAAAATTCCACAAAATGCCAAATTTGTCAGAAAGTTCACAATTCCCTCAACTTTCAACATAAAGGGCCATTTTCACTTAAAATTTCCATAATTATACAAAATACCCAAAATTTCACAAAATGTACAAATTGACCTTAAAACTTCAGAAAGTGACAAAACTCCAATTTTTTCCAACTTTTTCAACCCAACTATTTAAAACACCAAAAGTCACCGATTTTTCACCAAAATTTCGGTTAAAGCCGAAACTTTCGGCCCTTTTTCATTTTAACCCTAAACCTTTCAAAAGTGCCATTTTCATTCTTAAACTTTATTTCCTTAACCAATTTACCATTTAAATCCATAAAATGACACTTTTTCACCAATACTCAAATTTTACCAAAACATACCCAATAGTTTCGATTTTGGGCCAAATTTTTGGCCCACTTTCATCATTGCCCCAAACTTATCTCAAAGTGTCATTTTAGCCCTTAACCTTTCTTTTCTTCACCAAACCTCCATTTAAATCTATTCAATCAAGACTTTAACAACAAAAAATTCATCAAACACCAACCCAAACTTTTGGCCTCTTCAACATTCTTTCCAATTTATCCAACAACTTTATTTCATCACAAACAACATCCTAACATCATTTCTTAACAAAGATTCAACCAACAACAACATCAATTTTCATTCATCATTTTCAACCTCATACATAACCACTCATCCATCATGCTTTTCATATCCAACCAAGCATAAAACATGTTCAACATACTTCCATAATCTCATCACAAACATGCTTTCAACATAAATCCAAGAACATGGTTTTTCCGTCAACCAAAAATCTTCAATATTTCGAAACAAGCAAGGAAATCTTATCATAATCTTAATCACTTGCTTACCTTGAGAATTTAGGAAGGAATTGGTGAAGAAAATTGGCCAAAAATTCCCTTCAATTTTCGGCTTCAGAAGAGAAAGAAAGGAAGGAATTATTTCAAGATTCAACTTAAAAACCTTACTAATTAACCAAGGAAATCCTTTACCTTGATAAACATTTGATGAATCTTGAATTAGAAGATTGAAGATTGAAGAGATTTGATGAAAATCACCAAGGATGAGGCTCCAAAATCGTCGGCCTCTTGGTTGAAGAAAGTGGTATGTTTTTTCTTTCTTTGTTTTCTATCTTACCTTACTACCTCATTTCCTTATTTATCTTACTACCTAGTAATTTAGTAAATCAAATAGGTAGATAAGTTAGGATAATATCTTACATTATTCTCTTCCATTTCCATTCTATCCATAGAATAGGATTCCCTTCTAGATTTCCACCCTTGATCTTAGGACACTTGGATCCCACTAACATTTTCTTTACTAACTCTTTTTTCTTCTCTTACCGAAATAATAACCATTACTAAAGCCCAACAATTGGCCCATCTTTGGGCCCAAAACTGCCGACCCAACCACCATTCACCGCAACATGTGATTTTCTGTGAATCTTTCTAAAATTACCATTTTGCCATCCAAACCAATTTTTGGCAAAATGACCCGGGATTTATGAAATGTTATAAATTATTAAAATCCCATAAAATAGACCTCCAATAACCCCTCAGGAAATTTATTTCATTCATCAGCATCATAATTACATAACATCTTAAGTCCTGACAAAATTACAAAACCAACCACCGAAAAATTACATTAGAAAATAACATACATCTGAGGTGGGTGTAACAGAGAATGTGTTGGATCAGACTGGTATCTTCTTCTCGGTAGCTCGGCACATCTCAGAAACATCATACCACAACATCAAATGATGCATAACAGAGATCCTGGGTGGCATCCCCGATGCGGTACCCAAGGACCGGGTGCCGAGATTCCATTTGCATCAGTGAACTTCAGAGGGGCAGATACTAAAACTTCTAAGACTTTTTGGTCTCGCTGATCGGAGGTCTTCAATCCACTTGTTACTTTTCAGACGGAGCTCTGACATTTGCATTGCCTATTGATTCCTTTACCGAACCTGATCTGATGTGAATACTAAAGGTGATAACTATCATTGTCATTTCAGAACCTGTAGTTGCAGAACTGACTTTAACCTGAAATTCAGAACTCATAGAAAAGACTGAAGTCTTCTCACAACTGACATACCGACAGAGCCTGAGAATTCCCATACAAAAAAAAAAATAGAATCCTGACAAATTGATAACAGATCCTTTCATTGTTTTGGTTGTCATAATAGTTGCCTCGGGTTCAATTATACCTTTTAATGATTTTTTTACGGAGTGGGGCGTCTACCCATACCATCCAATGTCAGATATCACTGCTGGCAAGTGTTTCCCTATAACTTGAAACTTCAAAATAGAAGAAAGAACACTACAGAAATGGTTAACTACCTAACAAAAGCAAGCAACAGTATTCCTAAAGGCTCTATAGTGTAATGCAATGCATGAATGCAGATAACCTAAGAAGAAGAGCAGAATCACATTATATCACCTGACCAACACAGATCAGATAGATGGATCATAATCAGGTCAGAGTTATAACAGAAAACTACTTGTTAAACTTACTCCTACTTGCATGATGTCATATTCAGATGTCCATGCCTGGATGATCAAATCTGTGCAATCCAAAATCACAGAAGAAAATACTGAAACTTAACCACACTGAGCATGTTTAGACTGACCGCCGGAGTCCTACTTCCCATTCCAAGGTAGTTCAGATAAGGAGTTGATCATGCTCTTCAAAGAACTACCCTGGAATCAATCAGTGAAACAGAGGCTTGCCCATCCAAACACACCCCTCTGAACCTTTCTTGGACTAATATATATTCTGATAACTGATTCTAAAAATCCATGCTCTGATACCAAGTTGTCACCCCCTCACTGGGCAGAAGCAATGGAGTGGGATGGAGAGGGGAATGACTTACCCGGAAGGATGCCTATTTGGGGCAGTGATTCCCATAACCTGGCCTTGTATTACTTGACTCCTAAGATTGCACTTCAAGTCTCAAGTCACAAACACTTAAGCAGAATGTTCATAACACTTAGGCGTATAACCACAACCAATTAGGGTAACAAAATCCTATCTTAAACAACAACACATACATATCCATACCTATCCATAACATACACCAAACATCAAGGAAACATGGACAAGGTAGATTTACCACTTAAATACAATAACCATAGTTTCAAATCATGCAAGTTATTGAACAATCCTACAAGTCACAGATGGTGATCCATGCTACATGCACATATGCATCTACACCTATAGAGCCTCGAGCCTAAAAGAGCAGAATACATGCGAAACTTGAGGGATCGAAACAGAGAAGCACACAGATGATCACCTCAAGGTTACTGCTGTTGCTAACATAAATAAAGGAGTTAACCGTTAGTAGTTTCAAAAGTGCTCATCCAAAATTCTTAAGCAAACACAAACTCAATAGAGAACACCCCCGCACAAAACTGAAATAACATCAAGGAGAAACATGTACCTGAAAGTACAAATCACAGAAAACCTAGCGGAGCTACTCCGCAGGTTAATTATAAGAAGCTCCTGAGGTTAAACATAAGGGGGTGAGTCCTCGAGAGGAACTCAGTAAGGGCTTAGGTAAGGTAATGGTTTGAAGAGCAAACATGCATAAAGGGGTTAGTATGCACAAAATGCCATGTTCTAAACAATTTATACTACCTAAGTATCATATGAACAATGATATGCACAAAATGAAAAACAAACATAAATCAAACATCCCGAAGGACAAAAACAGATGCCAGATATGACAGCCCACAGTGGCCGAAGCCTAAAACAGACAGGGTTCACATAAGATTCACAGAATTGATCACAAACTAATCACAGAACTTCAAAATCATAGAATTGGATCTCCCGAGCTTGAAACCTGCACACCATTAACCTTACCATCTAACTAGCCCCAGGGATCACCGGGCCCCACCCTCAGCCGCGGACTAGCTTCAACTAACTCAATATGCAAAGAAAGTAATCCCAAAATACATATTTAAGAGAGTTGAACCCTTACCCAAAAAATTGCAAAATTGTTGTACTTTCTCATGACAATCAAATCAACCCAAAAATATGGTAGCATTCTGGTTGTATTTCTACATAGCCCAACCACAGAAAATGCAGCTGAACAATCACACAACAACAAGGAATGCAATCCTCAAACCATTGATTAATTTCCAACAGAAAAGAAGCTTTAACTCAAGCTTCATCAAATCGGCCATGTCATGAAAATGAAGACCAACCAAGTAAAATGTTGTCAAACATCTATATAACAACTTAGAAGCTCAAACTCTTTTCTATCTCAACTCAAATCCACCATTCTTCAAAAAATATAAACCTTAATTCATCATTCATAATTCGGCATCTTCAAGAGATGAAGAAAAGGTCAACAAAGTGAGATGTTTCCAAGCATCAAATTAACCACAAAAAAGCTCAATTTTCACCTCAATAATCATCAGCCATCAACCAACAACAACCTTAAATTACTCACAACAAATTCGGCGAAGATGCAAACATTGAAAGGAGAGTAATCCAAGCAAAGAAAGTATTACTAATCATCCTTCTATCAATTTAGAAGATCAATTCCATCGTCAATTCGACACAAAACCCATCCTTAAATTCCCCTTAAAAATTGGCCCTTCCAAGAGAAAAAAAATGAG
>JBBYHH010655387.1:0-18758 GCA_038382905.1 Daphne laureola
TATACTTCATCTACACAACATAATACCTCAGATTAACAACACAAACATGCAATATACATCATCTCATCAACAATTAACGATAAACATAAGCAATCAGAATACTTTACCTTATGTTTTGGCGGCGAGGTTCTCAACTGCCGACCAACTTTCGTTGCCACGTCATTACTTACTCAGGGTAGGTGTAACACGCTATCAGTGATCAACGTTAGGCAGTAGAGCTTGGTGATGGCGCCGGTAGCAACGTCTTGATGAAGTCGCGATGCAGAGATAGGGGTTGGTGGAGCACGAGGAAGACCTTGGAGTTGGACATGTGTCCCTTGGTAAGTGAACTCCAGGGTTAATTTGGAGTAGTCAAACAGGATGGGCCCAAGCCCGCTAACCCAATGAGCCCCTAGTACCAGGTCTGCTCCATAAATTGGCAGGATATAAAGGTCAGCCGTGACATCTGCTTGGCCTAGCTTGATAGGGATGTTAGGCCAGAACCCACTACAATGTAGCTGCTCTCCACCACCTATAGTGACCCTATTATAGGTTGTGGGCTGTATAGTAAGGCCCAAATGCTTAGCTATGCGAGGTTGAATAAAGTTATGGGTCGAACCCCCATCAATTAGGACCATAATTTGGAGGCCCTTCACTGAGCCCATGAGACGTATGGTGTTGGCGGCCCGGTGCCCCTCAAGGGCATGGATTGAGATGACCGGTGCGTTCGGGTCAGCTGGACTCACGTGATCATCTGACTTGCCAAGTGAGTCGAGCGCTCTACCGTCTGGATCAGTGTACAGAGGGGCCTCTTCTTCATCTTCGACCATCAAACAGAGGAATTTGGGGTTTTTGCACCGGTGCTCCTTAGAGAATTTCTCATCGCAGTTGAAGCACAACCCTTGTGCGCGGCGGGTCGCCATTTCCGCCGGAGTGAGGCGTTTGACTGGGAGTCGGGTGGAACTGGGTGGAGGGGTGGTAGTGGGTGGTGATGGTCGTGAGTAAGACGTCAAGCGAGTTTGATTTAATTTGGCCTCGATCAGTTTGGCAGCGCCGGTGGCATCGCGTAACTGCTTCGACTTCAGATAATACAGTTCCCTCTTGATATATTCACGGAGCCCCGAAATGAAGCAGTTTAGAAGATTGGTATGAGACATCGTGGTGATGCGGGCCGAAATGCTTTCAAACTCCGCCAGATACGCCGCAACTGTAGTTTTCTGGTGAAGTTTGTAAAGTGTGGCTTCATGGTTTTCGAATGTGGAGGGTCCGAATCGGAGCTCCAGCTGTCGACCGAAAGATTCCCAGTCAGAGAGTTGATGGGTGACGACCATCTAGTGGAACCACTGGAGTGCTTCTCCAGTCATATAGAAGGACGCCATGTCCAAGCGCTGGTGATGAGGCGTTTGGTGGTAGCTGAAGAAGTTCTCCTCTTGGAAGAGCCATGCGAGGACGTTGTCACTGGAGAACTGGGGTATCTCGAGTTTTGGGTGGCGGAGGGGTTCTTTCGGGGAACTGGGAGAGGATGTGGAGGTAGATTGGTGAGGGATGTAGGATCCGATCTTTGGGAGGATCGGTGGAGGGCGATGGTGGTGTGTGGTGAAAATAAGAGGGGTTTCGGGTGGTGACTGTTTCTCAGGGATCTGGTTGCGTTTGAGAAGTTCATTCAGAGCCGCCGGCACCGACTCAAGGGGTTTGAGGCGCGTTTCCAGAGCCGTGAAGGCTTCTGTTTGGGCGAGGTTTTGCTGTGAGAGCTTGGTGGAGAGGTCGGTGACCTGGTGGTCGACATGCTCCGGGAGCTTGGTGATGGTTTCTTCGAGCTGCTTGAATCGGGTCTGAACGCCGTCCACCATTGGTAGCAACGAGAGCACCAATGTTGCACCCTCTGGTGCAGTAGAAGAGATAGAACTGAGAATACAAGAGGGAGAGAGACTGAATATTTTCCTTTTTCTTGTCATTCATAATTCTTCACACAATATAAAGGGAAACACAGACAAAAGGGCCGTTAGGTATAATTCTCCAGCTCATACAAACAAACAAAATAGTAGAATGGAATTGAAACAAAATTCAACTCCTACTGACATTCCTTGGTAAATCAACAAATCCAACCAACTTAGCAGGTATGTGCAAATTTCGAGTGCTTCTCCTCATAGGTTGGATTGGGCTTGGAGTAGACTTGGGCTCCATTCCTCCTTGACCTGCATCATTATGCGCATTTAATCTAATGATTTTCATTCTTTTTGTATCTATTATTAGTGATAACTAATGTTAGAAAAATGTAATAAGACAAATTTAAGTAGTATGTGTTTTTTAAAGGGTAAACATCAAGTTTAGTCTCTTACTTTTTTAAATTATTATATTTTGATCATCTTTGAAGATTTTGTCCTATTTTAATCTTTTATATTTGATTTTCGTTTCAGTTAGGCTCTACTGTTAATTTTTCTGTTAAATAAATTGTTAAGTTAATTAATTTACAAATTACCCTTTTCTTAATTTTCAACTAACCCCCTAATTTTATAAAGTTTTTACAATTTGGCACGAATTGTTGAATTTTCCATAAACACTTCATCTTCAAGACTTCAACCTCCATCCACATTCATCCTACCCTCCATCATACCCCAGAGATGAAGTCAGTCGGTGCTCTTCTCGTCCTTGCCATCGGCTCAATGTATGGTCCCGTTCGATGGACTCTCACCTAACACAATATCTGTTTTGACCAGCCACAACAACCACAACCATAGATACATGGGTTTTCAAGTGAGGCAAGAGATCTTCAATCCTGATTCACCGGAGAACTGGGCTGGAGGCCGATCTCAACGGTTCGGATCTGGGACTTCGAGTGAATCAATGTTACGGGAAGGATCTTGCTTTTCCTGTTCTGAAATTCTTGACATCGTGGCCGGAAGAGTCGTTGATGGTGTTGTGTCCTGCGATCTGGGTAATTTTGGATGTTGGGATTGAATGCAATGCCCTTCCTCAGGGATCGGATCTAGCTAGGTTCCAAGCCTCGGTGGGAATCCGTCGGCAGGCCGGAAGACAACAAGATTTGAGGTCGCGTGGCGGTGCCGTGAGCGCACATTGGCGGTGATTGGATCACTTGGGCATCTTTGTGGCTGGTGAGGTTTGGGCTTGAAGGGGAAATATGGAGGCTGGTGAGTGGGAAGGGATGAATGTAGGTTACCTTAGCATAAACTTGAAAGCAACAAATAAATAATTTTGTTATGTTCTCTGGTGTGAAAGTTTGAAGGAAGATGACCGTTTTGGGTGTTGTAACTTGTGAATTTCAAAGGTGGAAAAGGAGCATCAGCGTGAAAGTAGGGTGGGTGTAAAACAAGTAGGGTCCAGATAAATTTTATAACCTAGGAGAAACATTATTGAGTATTTAAAAAATCAGGGATAGAATGAAAATTAACTATGGGCATTTTTGTAAATTCAGTAAATTAACAACAAACTTAACGGTGAAAATTAAAATTAGCAGCAAACTTAACTAAAGAATCTAATTGAGACAAAAATCAAAATTAAGAGATTAAAATAAGATAAAATCTTAAAAGATAATCAAAATAAGACAATTTAAAAAGATAAGAGACTAAATTTGAAGTTTACCTTTTTTTTTAAATTGAATAAAGTGTTGCTGATTTGTAGCGGATAGGTATAAAACAGATTTGTAAATTGGATATTACTTTAACAAAATTAAAAATTATATTTTATTACAAATTTAAAAATTGTACTTTGTTCCAAACAAATGAATATTGTTCTAACAAAATTAAAAATTAGAGATTGTTCCCACAAAATTGATAATTGGATATTACTCTAATAAAATTGAAAATTAGATATTGTTCCAACAAAATTGAAATATGATTTTGTTGTAAGATTTAGGTTACGATGCACTATATCAAAACGGCGTATTGTAATTGTAATATTCCTAAAAATCGTGATCCGAACTAGTATTTTTAGGACGCATTAGATTTAAATTCTTATTTGGGATTGGATGCTTATTTTTTTTTTTTACATTTATTATTTTATGTTTTTTCTTTTTGTTCTTATCTTTTTTATGTTGTTAATTTATAATTTTAAGTGGGTTCTTATAGTAATTAAAGGGTAAATAAAATAGTAGAGTACTTAATTAATTAATTAAATTAAATTAATAAATAAAGAAAAAAAAAAGGAAAACAAAAAAAGGGTTCAGAACCGGCGAAAAATACGCCGATCTATCCCACGCCTTCTGATCTCCTTGTTCAATCCATCACCCAAGCTTCCACTCCACCATGATTGCCACCAAGCCCCTGTCAATCAGCTCCTACACTCCACTTTCAACTATAAATAGGAGCAAAATTGCTGAAGGGAGATGCAGCAACAAAAGAAGAAAAAGTTACAGAGAAGAAAAGAAAAATTCGACATCCACCTCCTCTTCCTCTCCTTTGCATTTTTCTCCATCAAAATCCACCACCGTTAACTCCGGTAAGACGAGACGCAGCCGACCCACCTTCCCAAGTCGCCGGAGGTGCCAAAACGGAGGCGAAATTGTGGGAAAACTATTTTCCGGCTCGGAAGGCGTTTCCTCTCCAACCGGAGCTCTGTTCTCCGCCCAACCTCCGGAAAACACCCTCTCGTCCGCCGAAGATCCTCCGGAGCTCAAGTCCTCCGTAAACTTCTTCAGTCCGCCGCCGTCGGGAACGAATGCCGGCGAGCTCAACGAAGAAGACAACCAGAGCTGTTGTTTTTTTTTTTTGGGTAAAATTATACTATTAGTCCTTTTCCCTCATCTTTTCTCCTTATCTCACTTAAGTCCCTTAATTTCATAAAGTGTCAGTCCAGCCCTTTTAAAATATTTATTGTTCTTTTTTTTTTTAAGCATGCTCATTTTTTTTTTTACAAGTTTTCTACTTTTATTTTCTTATTATAAACTTTATTTCTTGTTTCTTTTTATATATAGTTCTTTTATTTCTTGTTTCTTTACAAGTTTCTTTTTATACAAACTACCGTAAGCCGTTAGAAGCACCTTAAATCCCGTTTCAGTTTCTGTTCTCCGTAAATTTTACCGGCCGGTACCAGTAAGCTTACATTTGTAGAATTTCTTAGAATTCTTTGGTTCAGTTCTGACTTCATTTGATTATGTTTTGGTTAGTATAATTAGAAACTAATTAAATTTGATCATAAGAAAAGTGGGATTCACTAACCTATGTTATTTCAAGGAAGTGGACTCTCTTTTTCTTACTATCCCACCCCTCTCTTAAGCCACAAATCTGGCCTTCATCATCCCTTCCCATCATGTGTGATCATTGTTTCTTACATTGGTTACTTACACACTTTTTTCTCTTACACACTTCATCATCATCACAACCTTAACCAAAACACAATTCATCTTCCTTTCTTCCCTTCCTTTGGCCGGCCTTGACTTCACCCTTACCCATTCATAGTCTTTTGTTTATTAACATAAGTTATAGACTTTCTCTAGCCATCATTGCCTAGTGATTTTAGTCCTAATCTTTCCTCTCTCTAAAGTCCTATAAATAGAAGGCAAAAGTTTCACTTGTAAGGTAAAACTTTTCCCTTTGATAATTCGGCCGAAACTTCTAAGTGAGGTTTTGAATTTCAATTATTCTCATTGTTTACATTTTCATCTTTCCTTTGTTCCATGAAAATGGTTTTAAACTTTATATCTTGTATTGCTTGATCTTGTAGTCAAGAGGTGATGGATCCATACTCATCCCTTGACATTTTTAACATCATTGTTCAATCTTGTAATTGAAAGGTAGTGTTGGCCGAATCTATCTTTACATTTTATGCATATTTCTTTCCTTACATTTAACAAGCTAGATCCTTTTCAATCAAGTGTTTCCTCCCTTTTAGTGAGGTTTTCCTCCCATTGAAGCAGAATCACATCAATTACCAAGCCATATGATCCAAGCTAGTACATAGCTTGGAGAGGCTATTATCAAGTGGTATCAGAGCAAAGGTTGCTCTTGGTAAAGGAAGAAAAGCTTTCGGCCAAAACACTATTGTCTTTAAAAGTTGGCTGAGAAGTTTGTTGTGTTCTTCATGTTTTTCTCATTTTCAACTTACATACATTATTTCTTTTCTTTATCTTCTACCCTTTTCAACTTGTTAGGTTGCTAAATCATTATGGTTTACAAGTTAGTTCTTAGATTTGTGGTGTTTTCAAAAAGAAAAGTTCCATCTTATTTGCAAAAGTTGCATTCGATTTCAAAGTTGTTTCCACAAAGGAAAGTGTTCTAGTGAAGTCTCCCCGAGCTCCATTTGCAAGTAAAACTTGTGATGCAAAGAAGAAAAGAGGAGAAAGTTTTGGGTAAAAACACTAAAGAACATAAGTGGATTGAAGTTCAAAGTTGTGAGTAAGGAATTCAAAGTTATACACCACAACATCTATTGCTTTTGAACTATTTTTAAATTCTTAACCAAATTTCATTCGGCCCCCATCTACCTTGAAAATTACAAGCTTACTTTTCAAGTAACTTGGGCTTTAGATTTGCGGTTGAAACTCTATTTCTTCTCTAGTGTTGTTCTTATTGTTCAAAGGCAGTAAATCACCACTCAAGGACTTAGAGATCTGAGGAGAGTGGTTAGAACCTACAAAACACTTTGAGTGGAAAAAGGCATAGAGGAAACATCTTGAAAAATCCAATTATTGAGTGAAACACGAGTGTAAACACGTGAGGTAGCTAGGACAATTTCGGTTACTTGAAATTGTTAAGATGTGTGTGTATGAGCAAATTTAGAAAAAAGAGCAATGATGGATCAAAAAGAGGCCGAAACTTCCTTCAAAGGTGTATGTAAAGATAGTGAGCAATTTCTCAAAGAATTCAAAGAATTTCTCAAAGTTGATTCCAAGAGATTATGGAAAGATGAGAAGGATAGAAACAAACATAAAATTTAAATACAAAGGAGAGTCCTCCAAAGTCAAAATGAAGCAATTGTGGAAACATCCAAGTCCCACATTGAGCCCAATGAAGAACTAACCTTTACATCTTCTAACTCTTGTTATTCTTCTTTGTATGTGCAAGGTTCAAATGAATGGAGAACCATAAGTTTCCAAGAATAACTTGAGGATAAAGAAGAACAAATTCAAGAGGAGGATCTATACTCCCCTAACTTGGGGATAGGTAACCTCTCTTTTCCTAATGATAAGATTGTGGTAGAACATGACTTTGAGGAAAATGACTTGATGAGTTCTTTTGAATCTTGTGAGCTTAACAATTCAGTTAATCATGTTAAGAATGAGAGATACATGAGTGATTTTAAACATTTCCCTTATCTTTATGATAATACTTGCATAACTCCTTATGATGATGATAGATGGTCACATCTACATCATGAATTGCCTTGTGAAACACATGATGAATTTGAATCCATTTTGCATGATTATTTCCCTTCTTTGTATGATGAATCCTTTGAGAATGACAATATTGATCTTGATGAGAATAATGATGAAGTTTTTAATAATAAATATCATTCCTCATGTGAAAATGTTAATTACTATGATCCTTATCTATCGGATGAGGAACATGTTGGTGCAATTTGAACATTCTTTGAACATGAACTACATAGTAATCATGAGATTGAGTATAACACTTCTCACATGCCATCTACTTCTAGCCATGAGCCTTCCTTGAAGGTTGAATTCAATGACTTGAGTGAAAAGGAAGAAGATGAATGGCCTTGGCTCACATTTGACCCCGGGATAAGTGATTATGCAGACCTTGATGGATCTTAATATATCCAAATGCATGAGCTTGATGAACATTGAAATATCTCATTCAAATCAAGCTTGAATTTCCTTTTAATAATAGAGTTAAACTTTCATTCAATTTTCAGGTAAAGTGAAAGGGCAGATTATCCATCTCAATTACCTCTTATTTGCACATTTCCATGTTTTTCCATGACTTCATTTGGATCATACCGTTGTGATTTGATCCACTAACTTCTAATGCTCTTCCAAAGTTGTTGTGTTTATTTTACAATTGTAGGATTCCCACTCTTAAGATTCGAGGACAAATCTTCTCAAGAGGGAGGGCTTGATAGGAATCTAAGAGCCTCTAAACCAACAAATAGAATCAAGCTTGAAGGAAGTCCACTTAAAGTGTTAAGGGAGTAACTTGAGAAGGATACAAGAAAACCTCACTTGGTGCCATCAACATCTGCACCATACTTAGAGAAGAAGGCAGCATTATCCCAATCAATGAAGGGCGACCAAAAGAATGACTTTTTCAACAAGTCACCAAAAGCATAGCAAAGTGGTACTTAACTTGAAGCGTCGGCCATGAAGATTTATAAAATATTCACTTTGGTCCTTGGAGAGCTTGGAATCAGCCTAGAAGCCCTTAACAATGCAAGGAGACCATCCTGGACCACCATGACATCATCCTATTAGCTTCTTACAAGACAAGCCCAAATGGTCCCCTACCCACATTAAGGCCGCCTCCTTCTCTTCTTATCCCTTACCAACAGTTCATTCCTGTTGAGGCAAAAGGTTGCTTTCACTTTGTACTACTTAGCTAAAGACTTTTACTTTAATCTATTTTGAGTTGTAAGACCTAATTAGCTTACCTTAATCTAGTTTAGTTTCACTTTCAAGGGAGGGATCCCTAGAAGCATGTTCCTAGCATATTAGGGTTTCCCTCAAGGTTGGAGGTGGCATACTATGCTTATATATACCTCCCTTTACGTAGCTTGTAAGCTAGAACTCATTTTATGAAATATTTCTTCAAGTAAGGAAGTGTTTTTGAGTTCTCACCTCTTCTTCCTCCATTTCAGCCCTTGAGGCTCTCTTTTGAGCTTTAAGAATCATACCTAGGGTTACCTCTCACACCGTTGAGTTGAGGTCCTTGGTCCATTATTCATCACCTGACCATTTCTTGAAGGAATGCACTATCTCTAGAGTAGTAGTTCTTCAAGCTAGGCAACATCACTTCCGCCAAGTTACCAAGCCATATGATCCAAGATAGTACATAGTTTAGAGAGACTATTATCAAGTGGTATCAGAGAAAAGGTTGCTCTTGGTAAAGGAAGAAAAGTTTTTGGCCAAAACACATTTGTTTTCAAAAGTTGGCCGAGAAGTTGTTCTTATGTTCTTCAAGTTTTTCTCGTTTGTAACTTACTTACATTGTTGCTTTTCTTTATGTTCTACCATTTTCAAGTTGTTAGCTTGTTAAATCATTAGGGTTTACAAGTTAGTTCTCATATTTGTGGTGTTTTCAAAAAAGAAAAGCTCCATCTTATATGCAAAGTTGCATTCGGTTTAAAGTTGTTTTCCACAAAAGAAAGTGTTCTAGGGAAGTCTCCCCGAGCTCCTTTTGCAAGAAAAACTTTTGATAAAAAGAATAAAACAAGAGCAAGTTTCGGGTAAATAGACTAAAGAACATAAGTGGATTGAAGTTCAAAGTTGTGAGTAAGGAACTCAAAGTTATACACCACAACATCTATTACTTTTGAACTATTTTCAAATTTTCAACCAAAGTTCATTCGGCCCCCATCTATCTTGAACATTACAAGCTTTATTTTCAAGTAACTTGGGCCTTAACTTTACGGTTGAAACTTTATTTCTTCTCTAGTGTTGTTCTTATTGTTCAAAGGGAGTAAATCGCCACTCAAGGACTTTGAGATCCAAGGAGAGTGGTTAGAACCTACAAAACACTGAGTGGTAAAAGATAAGAGTGAATCATCTTGAAAAAGGCATTGATTGAGTGTAAACATGAGAGTAAACATTAAGGTAGCTAGGTTTTGTTCTTACAAAAGGAAAAAAGATGGAGGATGTCTCGGATACTACACCTATGCATCCTTCTCAACTTGGCCTATACAAAAAAATGGGAGGAATGATGTCTAAACTAGACAACTTGTCCATGAAAGTATGTTCAAATGATGAAAGGTTGGCTCAGATGGAAAGAGCAGAAAAGGAAAACGCGAAGAAGAAAGAAGGTGAGGGAGGATAAGGTAGCAACATGCAAACCCAAACTCCACATTCAAACATACCCCTCGGCCTTAACAAGCTTCCTATTATCACCTACCATCCACCTTTCCAAGAAACCATTTCCAACCCTTACCAAAGACCCAGGAAAAACCACCAAAGTGATCCTATCAATGAAGAGTATGAAGAAGAGTTTGAAGGATGGATCAACCGAGATGAAAGAGGCCAGGATTGGCAAGGTTCTATGCAAGATGAACTTAGAAGAAGGGCAATGAGATTATGGGTTCAAGATCAAGAGTTTGATGAGCCACATCCTAGAGGTAACCGAGACCAAGGAAGGAAGCTTCCCTCACTTGAGCAACAAGGTATCAAATTACAATTTCCTACTTTATATGGAAAAGGAAAACCCAAGGAGTTCTTTGAATGGGTGAAGAAGGCCATCATGATCTTCAATTGCTATGGCTATCCTGAACATCTAAGGTTGAAGTTGACCACCATTGAGTTCTCAGGATATGCCATGGTTTGGTAGGAAGGTCTAGCCATTGAGAGAACAAGATCACAATTACATCCAGTTGACTCTTGGGAAAAGTTGAAGATCTTGATGAGAAGAAGATTTATTCCTACCTGCTTTGATCGAGAGAGTTGCCAAAAGCTTCAACAACTTTCTCAAGGTAAACATTCAGTTGAAGACTATTTCAAAGAGGTGGAAGGTTCCATCATCAGAGCCAATGTTCAAGAAGGATAAGAAGCTAGGATAGAAAGGTTCCTTTGTGGTTTGAACCGCAAGATTATTAATTTACTTGTGTTGTGTGAGTATAGGAACTTCGTTGAGTTGGTTCACAAAGTCATCAAGGTCGAGAGGTGAATGAAGAAAGCACAATCTACCCAACCTCTACTCCACTTACGCGAGCCCAATGGAGAAAACCACAACTAAGTAACCCTCAGCCAAACACATCTAACTTTAGACCTTAACAACAAAGACCTCCTCCCAACTTCAAGCCTAACCCGAGACCACCTCAAACCCAAAACACCACCAAAAGCCAACCACAACATACAAGAACACTTGAATAATTCAACTGTGGAGGAAAGGGCCATTATTCCTACCAATGCCCTAACAATAAGATCATGGTTGTTCGGCCAAATGGTGACATCTCAAGTGTAGATAAGGAAGAAGAAGGGTTTGTGGAAGATAGTGAAGAGGAGTTTGATGTAGTGGAAGGAGAAGAAGATCTTCTAATAGAGGGATTGTCACTAATTGCAAGGAGAGTCTTACAAGCCAAGCAAAAGCCATCCGAGATCACACAAAGGGAGAACTTGTTTCAAACCCGAGCCTTAGTCAAAAGGAAGGTATGTAGCTTGATCATTGATAGAAGATCCTGTACAAATGTGTCTAGCATGGAGTTAGTTGAGAAGTTACATCTCATCACAACAAGGCATCCAACACCTTACTACCTTCAATGGATAGATGATACTTCCAATATCAAAGTATCAAGGCAAGTGAAACTTTCTCTCAAAATTGGTGGTTATGAAGATAAGATAGTATGTGATGTGGTGGGAATGCAAGAGGCTCACGTCTTGTTGGAAAGGCCATGACAATTTGACAAAGAGGTCGTCCACTTTGGAGCAACCAATAAGTATTCTCTCACATGCAAAGCCAAGAAGTGCACCTTGGTTTCATTGTCACTAATGCAAGCTCTTCAAGATCAACTCCATATGCAAGGTGAGTCTGAGAGGTTAAAGAAAGAAGTGAGAAATGAGACAATGAGAGAAAACAAGAGTGAGAGTGCACCGAAGGGAAAAAGAGAAAATGAGAAAAAACAAGAGGGAACCCTTCACTTGACCAAAGAGAGAGATATCAAGAAGGCACTTCTCAACCAAAGGCCTTTTTTCATACTCATCCCATCATATTGTTTGCTAACCCCTAACCTATTGTCTTCTCTTTCTTGTGATGTGTCTTAACCTTTATAGGATTTTGATGATGTCTTTGGAGAACCTCAACGATTGCCTCTAATCCGAGGGATAAAACACCAAATTGACTTTCTGCCCGGAGCTCAACTCCCAAATAGGGAAGCCTATAAGTGTAATCCCGAGGAGACAAAGGAGAGAAAAAGGAAAATTTAAGAGTTTTTATCCAAAGGGTTCATCAAGGAAAGCTTGAGTCCATGTGCATGTCTGGTTCTACTTGTGCCTAAGAGTGATGGCACTTGAAGGATGTGTGTTGACTGCCGGCCAATCAACAAAATCACTATAAAGTATCGCTTCCCTATTCCTAGATTAGATGATATGTTAGATGAACTTGTGGGTGCATGCATATTTTCTAAGATAGACTTGAAATCTAGATATCATCAAATAAGAATGAGGGAAGGGGATGAATGGAAAATGACATTTAGGACTAAACTAGGGTTGTATGAATGGAATGTGATGCCATTTGGTCTTAGTAATGTACCTAGTACATTCATGAGATTGATGCACCATGTGTGAAGAGAATTTATTGGGAAATTTGTTGTTGTGTACTTTGATGACATACTAGTATACTCACACACTACCCTTAAGCATGTTGAGCAACTTAGGATTGTGCTAGAAACTTTGAGAAATGAATGCTTGTATGCCAAGTTTAAAAAATGTGTGTTTTGTGCTAGTGAAGTCAATTTCTTAGGATATGTTGTTAGTGATAATTGGTTGAGGGTAGATGAGGCTAAGGTGAAGGCAATCCGAGAGTGGCCTACACCTAATAGATTTACAGAGGTGAGATCTTTTCATGGCCTAGCAATCTTCTATAGGAGGTTTGTTAATGACTTCTCCTCCATTGTCGCCCCATTGCATGAGCTATCCAATAAAAATGTGCCATTTGTATGGGGAAAGTCCCAACAAAAGGCATTTGAGGCCTTAAAATAAAAGATGAGTAGTGCACCCCTTCTTGCCCTTCCAAACTTTGATAGATTGTTTGACATTAAATGTGATGCTAGTGGAGTGATAATAGGAGTTGTTTTGATTCAAGAGGGCCAGCTAATTGCATAGTTTAGTGAGAAACTTAGTGGGCTGAGCCTAAACTACTCAACTTATGATAAATAATTGTATGCCCTTGTAAGAGCACTTGAAGTGTGGTAACTCTACTTGTTGCCAAATGAGTTTATTGTGCATACCGACCATTTTTCCCTCAAATACATTCAAGGACAAAGAAAACTTAATAGAAGGCATGCTAAGTGGGTTGAATTTATTGAATCATTTTCTTACTTGATCAAGTATAAGAAGGGAAAAGAAAATGTGGTTGCAAATGCATTGTCTAGGAGATACACCTTGTTTTCTACAGTAGACACTAAGATCTTAGGATTTAAGCATATCAAAAGCATGTATGAAAATGATCTTGATTTTAGTGTGATTTACAAAGATTGTATGCATTCGGGTGTTGGTTCCTTTCACTTGTTTGATAGATATCTCTTCAAGGCTAATAAGTTGTGCATTCTTAGGAGTTCCATGATGGAACTTTTAATGCAGGAAGCTCATGGTGGAGGCTTAATGGGGAACTTTGGAGTGCCAAAGACACCTGAAGCTGTGAAAGAGCACTTATTTTGGCCACACTTGAACAAGGATGTTTAGAAGGTGTGCCACCAATGTGTCACTTGCCAAAGAGCCAAGTCCAATAAGAAGCCACATGGGTTATATACTCCTTTACCCATTCCTTGCATGCCATGGGTAGATATTAGCATGGATTTCATTTCGGGCTTGCCTAGGACTAGTAAGAGACATGACTCAATTTTTTTGGTAGTGGATAGGTTCTAAAAATGGCTCACTTCATACCTTGTAAGAAAACTGATAATGCTAAGCATGTGGATGATTTGTTCTTTAGGGAGGTTATCAGGTACGATGGTTTTCCTAGGTTTATAGTAAGTGATAGGGACTCGAAGTTCCTAAGTCACTTTTGGAGGGTTTTATGGTCTAAGTTAGGAACTAGGTTGTTGTTCTCTACTAGTAGTTGATGGCCAATAGGCCCAAACTAACCCACCCAGGCACAGATTGGGCTGACCAAACCCTAAAAGCTCATAAAAATGCTTAAGTCATGAACCCAGGAAATGGGCCCATTAAAAATGATTGAGGATTTACCACTCGAAGACACAAGGATGCGGATCAAGGACATGCCCTCATCACGTTATTACCCGATGGCGGGCCTCCAGGACACATTCATCATGTCTCCTTTGACACCAACCGCCTTCTTATCAAAATATTATGGATGTGCCATTCTATTAGACAAGACTATATAAGCCTACCTCATTCCTTCATTTGAGTTAACTATTCACTCTACCTAAGGCCTGACACATTCTCTTTGCTTACCTTTTATACTGATTTAAGTATTGGAAGACCTACCATTGAGAAACACTCTGGCGCGGTCTACAGATTCTGTTGCTTGCGCATGTTGATCTAGGCTATCAAATAAATGGAGATTAATGTCACTAAAATCAGGGGCAGAAGCTGAAAAGCATGGTGATTCCCACAGAAGGATCGCCACCAAATGGCGTCATCTGTGGGAATGACAGAGACCTCCAGGAAAATGCTAATTATCATAGGTTGGTGGGGCCCTCCCCCATTCTCTTGAAACACTACCTGAAGGTGATAACTCCCTCATTAAAGGTTCATCAGATCCAAAATATACTAGAAGCACTGCCAATGTGACATTCGCTGGTCTGACCAATGCAAGAACTAGCCTTAGGCATGCATTTGACCTACTGGACCTAGCTCTGATCAGAACGGTTCTAGCCGAAGAAAGGTAGAACTAACGCCGAAGGACGAAACATTCCCGAAATAGAACTATCATCTCGCACAACAACTGTGGGCCTGATGTGGAAAGAGCTCGAACTTCTAGCATGGAAACCATTCACCAACGTTACACAAGAGGGAGAGAGATTCAAAGATCCCAATCACCTAGGGCCCAAATAACTCAGGATTGTTCCCCGACAACCAAACGCCTGGTCAAGGAAGATCCAAGGGATGAAGTCATCAGACAAATGATGAGAATGCTGGAGCAAGTAGAGAGGGACCCAAGAAACACATCAGAAGTAAGGTCCTGGGGGTCCTCAAATGAAGAAAGGCCATTCACTCACTAAATCCAGGAAATCCAAATGCAGAGGGTTTTTTACCTCCCACATCCATTGGAGATTTACAACGGTACGGGGGACCCAGACGCATTCATCAGAAAGTATAAGATAGCGATGGAATGCAAAAGAGTAGACAAAGCGCCTTATGTAAATGTCTCGATGTGGCCATTGAAGGGCCAGCCTCGAGCTGGTATAATGCCTTTCCATCGGATTCAATTTCTTCCTTTGGAGAGCTAGCTACAAACTTTACTACCCATTTCATCGAGAGCAAGCGACCAGCAAAGTGGGCCATCCAGATGTTCGACATCAAGCAAAAACTGAATGAAACCATTCGAGAATTCGTTGAAAGGTACAACAGAGAAGCAGTGCATGCGTCAGATTTAACAGATAACATCCGTATCATGGCTTTCATCAAAGCCCTGATGCCCAAATCTAGACTGGCCTATGAGTTATCCAGGAAAAACCCTTCCTTGGTTAAAGAGATGTATTCGGTGACTCGTTAGCACCTGATAGATCAGGAGTTGTTATCTCAGCGAGAACCAAAGATCGAAGTCAGGGAGACTCGAGAGCACAGGATGGAGGATCAAAGAATAAACCCAAGGGATTCAGAGGGTTGCGGAGGACAAAGGAAGGGGTTCAGAAAACCCATATCACTGACCCTCTTAATACTTTTCGAACCACTGTTCTAGCTGCACTCAAGAAGGAAATAAATGTGAGTTGGCCGAGGGTAATTCCAGAAGGAGCCAAGTGCAATGAGGCAAAGTACTGCCAGTTCCATCGGGAGAATAGCCATGACACCGAGCAATGTTATCAATTGAACAGATACATTGAGCACCTAATCAAGAAAGGCTCTCTGAAAAAATACCTTAAAATGCCTTTAGGTGAAGGAGAGAGGCGGGCCTGAGGGAAAGAGAGGAACAACAACGAAGGGTCTGATTCAGAAAAAAGACGGATAAGGTGGTCCCCTGGCTGAGCTACTGGTACAATCAACACCATCACTATAACCCTGGGATCCAGTGAGAGGATAAGGAAAGCAAGGGAGATAGCATCTCTCAACTATGGTGGACCGTTGGATAAAGTAAAGAGAGCCAATGGCATAGAACTAAAAATCCCACACTATGATCCATTGGTCATCACTGTAAGATTCGGAACAATTGATATCAAAAGAGTTCTTTGTGACGATGGCTCGAATGTGGATGTATTGTTCGCCAAAATATTCAAAGGACTAAATCTGAAGTCAAGTAAGCTCACCTCAGTGAAAACCGCCACTTACGGAGTTGGACGTGATGAATTACCTGTCCTCGGATGCATTGAACTCCCAACCATGTTCATGGGTTCGGGCCATGAAGGAGATATCAGGTACACAACTCTAATGATCAAATGGCTGGTCATAGACGTTCCCTTGTCCTACAATACCATCATCGGTAGGGAGACCCAAGGTGTCATTCATATGAAGAGCAACGTCAAGTACTGTTTGTCTAATGATAAAGGTGATGCATCTATCTATGTCAATCAGAAAGAAGCCAAGGATGTGACGGCCATCACTCAGAAGTATCTGAAGCCTGGAATATTGAAGGAATAAGAGACCGATGACCTATAAATGAAAGAATTCATGCTTACTGATGAGGGATCCACACGAATTATAAGTAACCTTCCCGACAAAAGTAAAGCCAAACTTGTAAGCCTGCTTCAGTTGAATAAAGATCTCTTCACCTACTCTCTGAGAAACATGTCTGGGATCGATCCCAAAGTAATTCAACACAACCTTTGCGTTGATCCAAATGCAAGAATGATAAAGAAAATGAAGTATAATAATGCTCAAGTTAAAAGAACCTTCATCAAGGAACAAATTTTGAAACTCCTTCATTCCGGTGTTATCAGAGAAGTCTCTTATCCTGAATGGTTGAGTAATCCAGTCATCGCTTCCTGAGAGACAAACTACGCATGTACATTGACTTCACAAACCTCAACGACGCTTGCCCAAAGAACCCGTATCTGACTCCACCAGTAGACAGACTAGTAGAGTCAGTAGCCATACATGCAAGACTCAGATTTCTTGGTGCCTAGAGTAGATACCATTAAATTCGAATGAATCCTGAAGATGAGGAAAAAACTTCATTCATCAGCCACTCTGGTGTACACTGCTACATACGGATGTCCTTCAGACTCAAAAATTCCAGAGCCACTTACCAAAGCCTCATGGACCAGATATCCAGCAATCAAATTGGCAGAAACTTGGAAGTTTACATAGATGACATCATTATTAAAATGAAGGAAGAAGATAACTTGATAGGGGATGTTGAAGAGGTCTTCGGATGACCTAGAAGGTACGCCTTAAGACTCAATCCTGATAAATGTGTCTTTAGTATAAAACTAGGAATGTTCCTTGCGTTCATGGTGTCCAAAAGAGGCATAGACACAAATCCAGCAAAGATAAAAGCTCTCATGAATAAAAAAACCCCAACTTCCATCAAAGATGTACAAAGGTTGCTTGGGTGAATCACTACTCTGAGCAGATTCATATCAAGATACGGAGACAAATGCAGGCCATTCTTTAAGTTACTGGTCAAAGAAGAGGCTGAGCCTAGAAGGATCGGGGTCACTAAGGGTGAGAAGTTGACAAAAGAGCAAAATGCAGTTCAAAAGGCCAATTTCATATGGAGCTCCGAATGCCAGAACGCATGGGAAGGTATAAAAACATTCTTGGAAGAAACACCAACCATAAGGCAACCTACCGAGGGAAAGTCTCTGATAATATATCTAGCAGTTAGGGAAAAAGTAGTGAGCTCGGTCCTAGTTCATGAGAATGAAAAAGGGCAGCAATGGCCATTGTATTACGTAAGCAAATCCTTACATGGAGCAGAAGTCAGGTACCCGATGCTAAAAAAGGTAATCTATGCCCTCGTCCTCTCATCCCGAAGGTTAAAACCCTATTTCCTTAGATACACGATTTTAGTCCGAACCAATCTACCCATAAAAGACATCATGAGGAAAGTAGATCATTCTGGGAGATTGGCCAAATGGTGCATCGAGCTATCAGAATACGAAATCATGTATGAACCAAGAAAAGCAATCAAGACACATGCACTAGCCGATTTTATAGCCGAACTACCCTTTGAATCGGATGAGCAGACTCCTGAAGCCATGAACGATCCAGTCTAGACTCTGCATATAGATGATGCCTCCAGGGTAGATAAGCAAGGGGCAGGACTGGTACTCCAGGGCCCCGAAGGGATGAAGCTTGGCTGATCCATCAAATTCACTTTCCCAATTACAAACAAAGTGGATGAATATGAGACCTTCATATCAAGCCTAGAATTAGCCAAAAGAGTAGGCATTCAGTCTCTCACTACGTACAGTGATTTGAACCTCGTAGTTCAGCAAATGAATTGAAAGTATGAAGTCAGACATCAGAACCTAAGGAAATATGCGGAGATAGCCAAAAAGCTAACAGTGGAATTTGAGTAGCTACACATAGAAAAGATCCCTCGGGTGATGAATGCCGAAGCCGAGTCACTTTCCAAATTCGAGCAATATGATGAAGAAAGAAGCCAATCAAGTATAAGGGTGAGTTTACACTCCCCTGTAATCCTCCAAGAGTACCTTAACCTTATAATCCTTGAGTATCAATTCCAGTTTTCCTTATAACTTGTCGCAATTCCATAACTGTCTTTAATATTAATACCATCCATTCTGACATACATATTGTTGCCTTCACGTCCACTAGACGGAGGCCCATATCATAACAATGTCATTCCCATAGCCATTAT
>JBBYHH010655388.1:0-10359 GCA_038382905.1 Daphne laureola
CTCAGACTAGGATGAATTGTATATTCCTAGATTACATGCACATTCTGATTTTGTTTACACCCACTTGCACCAAAAAAAGGTTTTCCTTTAAATTTTATAGGTGGATAGATTAGGAGTCTTTGAGTCTTTATTTTTCTGGATGCTTGATTTGCTAGGGACTAGCAAATATTTGAGTGTAATGGTGTGATCAGCGTACAAAATTTACACTTTTCTGCCATGTTTAGAGCATGAAATTCATCGATATTGCCTGCTTTTATTGTTAAATGCGCACTTTGCTTATGAATTCCAAAGATTTGTAGGTGCATATATTTGGAGGTGAAAAGGAGCTCAATGCGCTCAAATATCACGCAAAACATGAAGGAGATCAAGCGTCAGATAATCTCGGGAGGACCTAATTGCACCAAGCAGAAACATGTTGGACTGAAGTGCAATTGTGAAATTAGGGGGCTTGGCAAAGGGCACGACACCACTTTCGTGCGCCCTAGTGGTGCCGTTCACCAGCGCCATCGCCAAATCCTGGTGCTATTACTAGCACCACCAGGGCGTATCTTCACCGCATCTCCATGGCACCATTCCCCAGTGCCACGCACAAAGCCGGCGCCTCTTCATACGCCACAAGGGTGCCGTTCTTCCGCACCAAGGCTACCACTGGCGCTGCTTCATCCACCACGAGGGTGCGCCCAAATGGCACCAAGGCCAAACACCAGCGCCATTTTGTGCGCCACATCGGTGCACACCCGCGTCATTCACATCCGAATTCTGACACCCACAGGAATTTACCAATTTGTATTTAATCTATCCGTTTAACTAACCCTGAACTACCCATTTTACCCCTTCTTACATACTTAGATTTAATTTTAGGTCAGGGGCTTTTTAGTCTTTAGGTTTCTCTATATATATGAGTGTTGGGCTCATAATTAAATATTCAACATTTTTTTAAGGTTGCTCTCTTTAGAGCTTAAACCTTAGAGTTTAAATTAAGCTTCTTGAGCTTAGGGCTTTTTAGCCCTTCGGCCCTCTTTTAGAGGGTTAAAGGGCTGAATCTATGAAGAAGATTTCTACAGTTGAATTCTAACCCTTACTCTTTAATTATTTCTTTAAGCGCTATAATTTTCTAGCATGTCTATATTTTAGCAAATAGTAGAGTATGATAGGACTTGTCTTAGTAGTATCATGCTTAGGTTGTAGTTATTTTTCTTCATGTCTATTTAGGTAGATTTCATGCTTCGCGTATGTGTTATAGTTATCAAGCATGCTTGCTGATCAGAATCACTTGCGTCTGACTTAGGAGTTCGGTCGAGCGTCTTAGTGGGCCTCGATCGACTTAGCCCCAAGACCGATTGGTAGTCTTACTTAGAGTCCAAGAGGACCTAAGTAAGTGTCTATTGGTGAATAGTTAGGTACTGTAACACCTCGGGGAGATCATCCCGAGACCATTAGAGTGGCCAGGGCTTGAACCCTCCTTCTGAGCGGTGGATTGCAGTGCCCGAGAGGGAAGCGAGATGAAGATAGTAAGTCACCTCACTAAGTAGTAATTGGAGATTTATTGCATGTTTCCTCTCTTAGAATAATTAATTGAGTAGGTTAGTTATGTTCTGATGTCTCGAAAGAATATGTGGTAGTTAACGATATGCTAGTGTATCTAGGATAGTGTCGTAGAATCCGGTCTTTATAGACCGGACAATCACTGGGAGTCAGAGATGACCTAGGTCATTGGCTAGTGGCATTAGAGATAATCCATGCTTCTAGGATACCACTTGGTAGGCACATGCATGTTGTCTAGGATGCACATTAGTACTAAGGGAGCCCATGATTTCCAATCCATAGATGATGCTACTTTGCCCCTCCATGATCCATCACCCTACACTTTACAAATATTTTCTTGGATGACTCATCATTCATTCATGATTCTACCTCTCATTACTATCCATGTTGCATTCATGCATTTTCATGCATAAGTAATTACTATTAATCCTAAACGCTTGATTCTCTTGGGTTTGATCCCTCATTTAGACCCACAATACTATGATAAGACAAAGTTAAGGCTAATGAGGTGTTTATAAATGTATTTGATTTGGTTGATTGCTTGATTTTTGCATCATTGATTCCAAAACACTATAGCAAAAACCTTAACATGAAATTAACGTCGTTGCCAGGGAATCAAGTGTATGTTTAGATTGTTAGTAAAACTTGCGTGTTAGTTTGCATGTCTTCTCATCTATCCCTATAGTGTAGTGCATGTTTAATGTTCTTTCGCCTAGTCAAATGTGTTAAACGTGACACTTTCTGGAGGAAACCTGATGAGTATATAAGCAACTAGCACAATTTTGTGTAAATATTCAGGGTTAATCTACTTCGGATTTTTTTTTGTTTTTCATGTACCTTGGGTAAGACTTGGAGTTCAAGGTAGAAGAAAGGTCAGTTCAAGCAAGGTCAGATTGAGTAAAATTGATCAAAGCAAAGGGGTGATCTCGGATGAGAGGTCGCTGTACTTAACCGTCAGCACCAGGAGTCTCCTGAGTATGAGTTGGAGCTGTGCTGATGAGCAAGCCACCATGATGAGGTGAGTAGGCATATATATATTTATGGCCACTTGCTCATTCTGGTCTATACTTGGCGCAAGTTAGCAACTTTTATAGACATAGATGACTGTCTGGGATTTTAGATTGATCCCTGACACTACTAATGGCAGCACAATAGTGTCACCAACTCATGCTCGCTGCCCCAAAATGACACATCGCTCCTTGGTATCCTTATACGACCCTCGTGACTAGTTCTCCACGTCAACTACCTTTCCGCCTTTGAAAGTCCAACATCGGCATAAATCCATCAACTATCAGATATTCTGCATCTTCAAGGTCATGGTTCAAGTAAGGTTTCTGAAAATTTTTCATTTGAAGACAAAAAGGTAAACCTTAGTCTTTTAAGCTTAATTGCAAGATTCAGAAACTCTGTGCTTTACTAGTTCCCTTTGATTTTTCCATGCTTTATTTTGTGGAATGTCTGATGTTGAATGAGAAACATGAGCATGTTTGATTATTCTGTCTATATTCCTGAGTTGTATTGATTAGTAGACAAAGCATGTTATATATGTGCATCTGGAACTGTATGTCATGATCATGAAAACATGGAGTACTTTTTTTGTACCATGTATGCTTTCATTCACTCATGACATGCTTCATTATGCTTTGATTCCTCATGCATGCTTTTCTCTCATATATACAACATGCTCATTTGTGTGTCTTATCCATGAGTGGCTTGTGTATTTTTCATACGTCACGCACAAGTTACAATCCGTTTTTCCAGAGTCCCCATGTAAATATTTTCTTACTTCATGGACTTTAGAAAATAGTATTGATTGTATATATTTTTAGGTGCAGAAAGCTTTAAGTAGCGAGTAGCTTCTCCATACATTCTTGGACTCTCCGGGGTCGAATTTTAGAAGACCCGTACCATCCAAGGCATTAGGGGACCTAACTTGGTCATCGGGGTATGATTTTCAAAACCTTCTCTCTTTTACTTCCCTTCTTTATTGCATGAGGACATTCTTGAATTTGAGTGTGGGGGGGATGTCACCATCCAAAGCATGCTTCTTGATGTATTTTTGTTGTAAACCACTCAACAAGCATCTAGTTTTTCCTTTTCTAAGATGTACATAAAATTTAAAAAAATTCAAAAATCACCAAAAATAGTCTTTTTTGTGAAAAAAGTGAAAAATTATTTTTTTTTGTAAGTATGTAAAATAGAAAATGAAGAATGTTGTATGCTGTCAATGATTGATATACTTGTGAAATGCTTAGTTTGAATTTGTTTATAGGTGAATATTTCTGGCTTGAGAGTTAGGTGAATATTGTGTAATTCCATGTGAGAATTGTATAGTGTAAATTCGAGATAATGGTAGTCTTGAGCATGAAAAACTTCATATGAGGAGGACCGGAAACCTAGGTTAATAGTAACTGTAGGAAACTTGATTTAGCTAAGCTTGTGAATGGGTATTGCTAGGTGGATAACTAATATTTGTATCTGAAGCTTGTTGTTCAAGTGAAGGTATATGGGGTCTCACGACTCTAGCCCACTCGATTTAAGGGAAAACTTTTGGAACAAATATATGTTAAGTCATACCTTAGGATGTCTAAACTTAGGATGATACTTAAACAAGTTTTTGGCTACACCATATTCATGGCCTATAGTCCCTCTCTTAGGGTTTGTATCTTAAGTGCTTAGGTAACCATCCTCACACTTAGAAAAATAGAAAATGGGTGTAAAAATAGTAAAGCACCCGAAAAAAGAAAGAAAAGTAGAAAAGAAAAGAAAAAGGTCTAAAAACATAAAAATACCGAAAAAAGAGATTGAATAAGTCACAATATCAAAAAAGTAATAGAAATAAAAAGTGTGTAGCAATGAGGCAAGACACATTCACTTGTTAAATGTTGTGGCTGAATGAGAACTATTAAAATAGGAGTCCACGTTTTTCTTAGAAGTAATAAATTCTCAAGGTCTATTTACTACTTTGATTTCTCTATACAATTGGACTTAAAATCTTCACACTGTATTCACTTGTATCTTTCATAATGGTTAGGTTTTTCTTTAAGTAAATTCAAACTAGGATGAATTTTATGTTCCTAGATTACATGCATGTTCTGATTCTGTATATTTACATACGCATAAAGTAACTTTTATTTTAATTTATAGGTGGTTAGATTAGAAGTCTTTGAGTCTTTATTTTCCTGGATACTTGATTTGCTAGGGACTAGAATTTTTTTGAGTGTGTGGGTGTGATAAGTGTACAAAATATACACTTTTCCACTACGTTTAGAGCATCAAATCTATCACTGTTCCTGCTTTTATCATGAAATACACACTTTGGTTATGAATTTTGAAGATTTGTAGGTGCGTACATTTAGAGGTCAAAAAGAGCTCAATGTGCTCAAATATCACATAAAATGAGAAGGAGATCAAGCTTCAGGCAATCTCAGAGGGATCTAATTGTACCAAGATGAAAGATGGTGGACTAGAATGCAAGATGGTACAATTAGGGGTGTAAAATGGCCCTGGCGCCACTTACTGGAGCACCAACATGATGCCACTCTCCAACACCAAGGGAAAGGCTGGCGTGCTTCCTTGCGCCAAAGGGCCCACCTGACCTGCACCCCATACAATCCCAACACATCCAACCCGCGCCCAAGAGGCATGCCTCACTAGCGCCAGCCAACCTGGAACACCCTTCATGCGCCTAAGGGCACACCAAAGTTATGCCCCAGCCAAAGTGGAACCACTTACCTGGGCCCCGTACAATCTGCTTCTGACACCCACGGATTTTGTACGATTTTATCTATTTTATGCATTTTAATTAACCCTGAACTACCCACTCTACCCCTTCCTAGCTAGTTATATATAATTTTAGGCCAGGGATAGTTTAGGTACTAGTATTTAGTATAAATAAGACCCCTCTCTTCATTTGCAAGTGTGGAATAAATTAGTTCAAGACATATTTTGGGCATTACTCTTGAGTAAAAACCCTAGTTAAACTTCTTGAGCTAAGGGATTTTTAGTCTTTCATCCCTCCTTCAGAGGGGTTGAAGGGATGAATTTATGGAGAAGCTAACTACGGGTGACTTCTAACCCTTACTCTTTAATTATCATTTTAAGCGCTTTTATTTTCTAGGATGTCTATATTTTAGAAAATAGTGCAGTATGATAGGACTTGTCTTAGTAGTATCATGCTTAGGTTACAGTTATTTTTATCCATGTCTATTTAGGTAGATTTTGGGCTTCGTGCATGTGTTATAGTTATCATGCATGCCTACTGATTACAAGCATTTACATGCGATGTAGGCGTTTGATCGGAAGTCCGAGAGGGCCTCGATCGATTTAGCCCTAAGACCGATTGGTAGCCTTGGTTAGAGTCCGAGAGGACCTAAGTAAATGTTTATCGGTGAATAGTTAGGGACTATAATGCCTCGGGGAGATCATCCTGAGACCATGAGAGTGGCCAGGGCTTGAACCCTCCTTCTGAGCGGTGGACTGTAGTGTCCAAGAGGGGAGCGGGAAGAAGATAGTAACTCACCTCACTAGGTAGTAATTAGAGATTTATTACTTGCTTCCTCACTTAGATTAATTAAATGAGTAGGTCAGTTAGGTTCTGATGTCTGGTAGGAACTGGTGGTAGTTAGCAATTTGTAGTGTAACCATAGCGTACCCTAAAATCCAATCCTAGTCATCCAGATGATCACTGAGAGTCAGAGAGGACCTTGGTCATTGGATAGTGGGATTAGATATAATCCATCCTTCTAGAACACTTCTATTAGTCGCACATGGTTGTTACTTAGGACGCACTATAGTACTATCAGAGCCCAGGACTGCCAATCCATAGATGATGCCACTTCTTCCCCTTTATGATCCATCACCCTACCATTTAAACATTTCCTTGCATAACTCATCATTCATCCATGATTATGCCTCTCACTACTATCCATGTTGCATTAATGCATTCTCATGCATAAGTATCTTACCATTAATATTAAATGCTTGATTCTCTTAGGTTCGATCCCTCATTTAGAGCCATTACACTATGATAAGACATAGTTAAGGCTAATGAGGTGTTTATAAATATATTTGATTTGGTTGATTGCTTGATTTGTGCATCATTGATTCCAAAACACCATAGCAAAAACATTAACGTCATCTATGTCATCATTATTGTATTTAGTATTGAATCTATTATTGTCCATGGTTTCCTTGATGCGCTATATCTGTTCTGACAATGTATGGGATTTTGGTTATCCATGGTTTTTGGCTTCTGAATTTTATTAACAACTTATGTATGTATTATGAGGCTTGAGATCTGAGTTATTATTCTTATTTTGTTACATGTCATCATTCCCGCGCATCACTCCTTATGCGACCGCGCGCTCCTGCACCGTGCCGGTGGGGGGTGGTGACAATGTGGTATCAGAGCATGTTATTTATAATCAGAGCAGGTTAATCAGAATCAGGTATCAGAGGAGGTTTATTATATCAGAGCAGGTTTATTATATCAGAGTAGGTTAATCATAATCATGTATCAGAGAAGGTTTATTATATCAAAGAAGGTTATTCTAATCAGTTTTTAGAACAAATATTATTCCAAGAAGGACTTCTGAGAGGTGTATTAGGATCGGTAAAGCCCTTATGTCACTAATCAATTCCAGGATAGTTGTGTGAGGAGCCTGATCAACTTCTTACGTGGACTACCTTGGAACGGGAACTGGTATTGCAGGTAGATATCCTTTATATGTTTTATATGAATTATGGTTTATCTATCTGTATGTGTTTGTTCAGTGATATGATCTGATTCTATGTTTCTATTCAGATTGTCTGCATTCATGCATTGCATTACAATACAGAGCCTTTAGGAAAACTGCTGCTTGCTTTGTTATGTAGTTATTGATGCTTCCTTTGTTATGTAGTTAACCATTTTCTGTAGTGCTCTTTCTTCTGATGTGAAGTTTCAGGTTATGAGGAAATACTCACCAGCGGTGAGATCTGGTATCGGAGGGTAGGGGTAGAGGCCCCACCTCATTGGAATGTTATAAAAGGTATGATTGAACCCGATGTAACAATTGTGGCAACCAAAATAACAAGAGGATTTGTGATCATTTTGTCAGGATTCTATTCAGCTTTCTGTCAGGATTCTGTTCTGCTTTTTGTCAACATTCAGTTCTGCTTTTTGATTGGATTCTGTTTTACTTTCTGTGTCAGATTTTTTAGGTTTGTCGGTATGTCAGTTGTGTAAGAACTTTGGTCCTTTTCTGTAAAGTTCTGAATTTTAGGTTAAAGTCAGTAAATACCAGTTAGTACCAGGACTCGGTACTGGTTGTGATTCATTGGGTTGGAATACTGGCAGCTGACTCAGGACATAACGAGATGTACCCGAAGGTCGGGATACCGGTAAGAGGCTCTGGATGGTAGTCTAAACTACCACTCCCGTCGAATAGCCACAGATGGTGGTTTAAGTATGTCTGGTTAGTTTGTTAAATTCTCATAATCAGTGGTTCTGCATTAGTAGGCGCACTGGGTGTGTCGAGTTTCAGAGTTTTCATATTAGTTATCTTTTAGTTATCTCAGTTAGATAATTCTACGGTACAACCAGTGTCGTAAGTTTCTGTTTACGTCCAGGATGTGAGAATTTATATCTGCAGCATTAATCCGTATTGGATATGCTCACATCGGTATTCTATTCTGTTGCGTATGTGTTTGAGGGGATGTATGTATTTACATCCGAGTGGACGTATTTGATTTCGTCCGAGGGGACGTATGTGTTTACGTCCGAGGGGACGTAGTGTGCTTTCATCCGATGGGACATACATGATTCCTTCTGAGGGGACGTGATAGTTCTAACACTGAGGATACTCTTGGAGTACCAAGATTTTTAAAAGGGGGAGAATGTTACAGTCCACAACAAGGATGTTGGCAATTTTTCTGAATGTTTTATTCGGGGTCGGATTCTGTTAGTACCGGGACTCCGTTTTGACCGTGCGGGGTACATTTTTTGTTAAATATTATGCCCCAGGAATTGATTTAAGACTCATGTCCAAGCGATTTCACATTTTGGATTCAGTATGTGAATTCTGGGTCATTTTGCAAAAAATTACCTCGGATGGCAAAATGCTCATTTTGGAAAAGATTGATGAAAATACCCTTGTGGGTAAAATGAGGTAAATTCGGTTATAAAGAGGAGAAAAAAGATAAGGTTGGTAATATTTTATGTATATAAGGATGAGTGGAGGACATGTGTCATTTGTGATTTAAAAAGAAGAAAGTGTGGTGATGTCACAAAGCACTAACCTATGTGGTGTAATTAAACAAGAGTAAAAATGGAAAAAAAATAGAATAAAAATAAAGAGAAAATCGGATGGGAGAGGAAAGGGAAGAAAAAAAAATAGTAATATTAGTATTTTTATAAAAGGATGAAAAATTAAAATTGAAAGGAAATGAGAAAGACAGCAAGTCAGAAACATGTTTTTGTGGTCTTCTTCTTCCTCCTCCATTACTAGCCGATGCTTTAAAGCTTCTCATAGGCTAAGGATGGCTTCACTAAATCTTGCCATTTTTTAAGAGGTAAGGTTGGTTTCTTGGGTATTTTGGTGAGATAGGAAGATTTGTTTTATCACTTCTTCCTTTCAAGCTTTATTTTGAGCTTGGTGATGAACAAGGGCTTGAGGGCTTGTCTTGAATCTTGAAGATTTGCTTTAACAAGAGTTTCTAAAGTGTAATATGGATGATTGTCTACACTTTTAAGATTTGGGCTTCCTCTCTTCTACCTCTCTATGTTGGCCGATTTTTCTATCTAAGGTTTAGGGCAATTTTGTGATTTCTTGAATTGATGAAGAATGAGGTGAAATTATGGTGCCAATGTGTTGTTAGGATGATTAGTAGCTCAATTCTAGCTTGGATTCATCTTGAAACTTTCTCCCTTGTGACTCTTGTGTTTGGCCAAATTTGTAGGGGATTATCTAAGGATATGTGATTTTGTTGAATTGGGTGATATAATTGAGCTTCTAAATTGGTAGGAGGATGATTGGATCATTCTCCTTTGAATTTGCATGTTTGGCCATTTTTTGGGAGGGATAGATTAAAGGATGTATTGTTGGTTAAAGTGTGGAATTGTGTCATATGGTGATAGAAATGAGTTTGTTAATTGGTGGGAGGATGATTGGATCATTCTCCTTTGATTTTCCAAGTGTGGCCGATTTTATGGGAAGTGGTTAAGGTTGATTTTCTTTCTGTGAAATGTTGGAATTGGGTTGGACCTGTAATAAAAGTGAGTTCGTAATTAAGTATGTGGGATTTGGACAACATTTCACTAGGTTGGCCACTTATCCTTCATTTGGCCAAAAATTTGATAAGTGTTCAATTTAAGGTTATGTTTGGTAAAGAATGATGGATTTGGATTGAGATAGGAATGGAAATAAGTTTCCTTGTTGATAAGAAAATGTTTGGTAATATTTTGCATGGTTGGTCTCATTTTCCTATTATCTCCGAAATCATGAAAGATGAAATAAGGTTTATGTTTTGTGATGAATGATGGATTAGAGTTGGAATGGAGGTGAAATTGAACTCCTAAATTGTTGCATGGAATTTTGGTGATATTTTTTATGATTGGTCTCATTTTCATATGTTGGACAAAATTAAAGTGTGATGTGGAAATTGGTGTTAAATGATGGTTGATCATTTTTGAGATGGGAATTGAGTTCCTTTGTGTAATATGGATGCTTGATAGCATTCTCTATGATTGGTCATGTTGTACATGACTTGGCCAATTTTGTTAAGCTTGAGTGAAAGCTACTTTTGATTTGGATTGTGATCAATGATTTGAGT
>JBBYHH010655499.1:0-10358 GCA_038382905.1 Daphne laureola
AATCCATCCAAAACTTATCCAACTTCTCATTTTAATCACCCAACTTAATTAACCTTAACCAACCACCATTTTTATCCGACTAATCAACACTCAAAGACCAAAAATCAACATCCAAGAAAAGCCAATGAACTTTTGGCCTTAAACATGTTTCACCGAAACAAATTCCAAAAATTACCATAACTTCAAAGCATCATGAACATGCTTATAACAACCTCCCTTTGACAAAATCCAACCAACTTCATCACTTAATATATATTATCATTTTTTGCCAGCATAAGAAACAAACAACAATCATGCTTCTCATGTTCAAACCAACACAAATCATGCTTCTCATGCTTCCAAAATCAACAGAGGCATGCTTAATCAACCAAATCAACATGCTTTCAAAAAATCATGCTTTTCCTTCAAAATGTTCATGAATATCAATCTCATTGCTTTAACATAAACTCACCTTAGAGATATAGGTTGAAGAATATTGCTCAAAAATCCCCTTCAAGTTTCGGTTTTGTCTAAGAGAAAGAAAAGATAGTTTAGCTCATGAACAACCTCATTTACTTAAGCCAACCAACCAAGGATATCCTTACCTTGGTAATCTTTGAATCTAGAAGCTAGGAAGGAGTAGAGGTTGCACCAACATCACCAAACATGGCCTCTAAGTTTCGGCCTTCACAAGAAAATAAGAGGAGATGTCTTTTTTTTTTAAAGTTCATTCCATTAGAACTTAAACATCCAACAAAATGAACATCATTACCTCTTAGATACTTGAATGGTACTGATCTAGGGAGTCTAGAGTATGGTAGGAAGAAGCTTGTTAAGGATCCAAGCTCAAAACACCAAAAAATGGTGTTTAAAATCGTGAAAACGTAGCTGGAACCAGTCTGCTTGCACAACAGGTTTGAGGCATCTCTTGTCACCGTTTGCTCTTGCTTCTTTCTTAAAAGTTGATGCCAATACCTTGGAGAATATAAGTTATCAAGAACTTAGGAGCAAAAGAGAAGAAAAAAGGGGTCGAAATGGCTGGACAAGTTTCTGGAAACTGGATTGTGTTAGAGAGGGATGAGAGGTTTTGAAGTGAGAGAAGTGAGAAGTGTTTGTGAATGGTATGGAAATGAATCAGATTTGGTAAATGGGGCAAGGGTGAGGTCGACTATGATAAGGGGAAAGGGAGTGTGAATGGTTCAAACTTGATGATTACATGTGTAAGAGTTAGTCTTACACTCTGAAACTTGATCATTTTGGAGTGTAAGACACTCCACCTCAAACTAACCTTACCTACCAAGTCATAACCCAACCATTAGCCAAATGGAACCATTCCTCCGATTAAACCACCGGATTCTACATGGTCCCACCCGGGATATTTTCCCATCAATTTTCCAAATTGACCATTTTGCCCTTCCAAACTAATTTTTGGCAAAATGTCCCGAAACTTATAAAATATTATAAAATACTAAAATCCGTTCAATGGACCTCAAATAACCTCTCAGAATATTTATTTCATTCATCAGAATCTCATATACAAAATATTCCAAGGTTCCAATAAAATTACAAACCGACCACCGGAAAAATTCATCGGAAAATGACATAATTCCGGGGTGGGTGTAACAACATACGGCCGAAACAAGCACATTCACATAAAAGGAGTTAAGGGTGCAACCCCAAGGTATACACACAAAATCTCTTTCATTATGGTTGTTAGACTTACAATGAAAGATTATCCATCTCCAAATAGTCTTACTGAACTCATCAAGTATCTGTGTGTTATTTAAACTAGTTCATACATGCTTGAACTTATTCAAGCCCATTTGAACTGATCAAATGATGCCTATCAGACCCCAGCCACGTGATACACTTAACTTAATCACAATTAGTCTCTTTCTCAAATTTCAACAACTTGAAATCCATGATTGTATTAAGTAACTGAGATCTCATTAATAACACTCATAATTCCAATCAAAATCATACTACTTATAGCAAATGGCGCTAGGATTGAATTTAGAGAATGTGTATCATATAAACAATGTCTTTCCTATTAGCTTAGCTACTTATTCAAATTGAATCAACTCAACTATCCAAAAGGAGGATACTCCAGTCTTACTCATTCAAGACCTTTGACAACCAATCAATGTAGTCTTGTTGAGACAATTACCTAATAGCAAGCTAAAATCACTAAGAGTCTGTACCAAAAATTCTCACACTAAGTCAAGATTAAAGACAACTTGCTTAGATACTTTCTTTGGTTTCATTTCATCGACATGGAACACTTGGAACACATCCCTTAAGTATCACATGAACACTATTTAGGTGTTTTACTTACACCACTCCCACTTGGACTGATGCCCACATGATTGAGGGGTGTGTCATTTCTCCCTCTTAAAACACCAATAGTGTGCTCCCTTTATCAAATAAAAGAAGGACATGTTACAAACCATGAAATATCACTAAGTAAGTCCACACTTACTTTACTCATAGGCTAGGATGTATGGTGGTCATACAAACATGATGAACTTGTTCATCTCATCTTGATTTTGATTGAATCAAGGCAACATTTAGTTAAAGTGTCATGTGTTGGGACATGACTCCCACTCAAAAGTATAACTTTACAAGTTATATTTTTCTTAAGAAACCACATACTTTGAGTCCTTAACTAGTCTCATCCTTAGATCTAATCATGATTAAGAGAGAAATACCTGTGTGAGAAAGTCTTTCTAATGCCTATGTTTGACATGTTCTAATTTTCATTGTGAAATCAAAGAATTGAACAAAGTATGGAATGAGAAATAAACACTTTATTAATCATTCAACATAGTACAACATGTGTGACACTAAATGCTAAAGTACAAGCCAACATTTACAATCTACGAATACCCATTACTCTTACATGACGAGAAAATACAAGTGGTGGCAATGGCTTAGTGAGAGTATATTCCACCATTAGGTCTATAGAAATATACTCAATTATGACTTTACCATTTTCAATTGCATCCCAGAAAAAATGGTATTTCATGCTTATGTGTTTGGTCGTTCCATGATATTTGGGATTTTTAGTGTAAGCCATGACCGTCATACTATCACTGAAAATAGTAATAGGCATTTCCACCACAACTCAAGATTCCAAAATTCTAAGAAAATAACCAAGCCACAGAGCTTCTTGTATAACTGAGGCACTTGAGATAAACTCATCCTCCATTGTGGAAAGTGTTGTACTAGTCTATTTCTTACTACACCATGTAGTAGCCCCACCATTAAGCATAAATACATAACCAGATGTAGACTTGCTGGAGTCTTTATCTCCACCCTAAACAACATCATAGTAGCCATGCAAATCAAGCTTTGCACCTTGATAGCATAGCCAATAATCCTTGGTACCCTTAAGGTATCTTAGAACCCTCTTGACACTCTTTCAATGTTTCATTCCAGGGTTGGAAGATTATCTAGCCAATAAGCCAACTGCTTGGCTAATATCATGCCGTGTACATAACATGACATACATTAAGGAGCCAATTTCACTTAGATAGGGTATGTCTTGCATCTATTCCTATTCCTTTGGAGTCTTAGGAAACATGTCCTCTCTAATCTTGCATCCATATGCAAGTGGGGTGTTCATGGGCTTAGAATTGCTCAAGTTAAACCTTTCAAGAATCTTATCCACATAAGGTTCATGAGAAAGTGCCAACAATTTCTCCTTCCTATTCTGGTGTATCTTAATACCAAGAATGTAGGAAGCCTCTCCCATGTCTTTCATATCAAACATGGAAGATAACCATCCCTTGATGGTTTTGAGAAAATCAATCCCACTACTTGCTATTAGTATGTCATCAACATACAGGGTCATTATAGCATATCTGGAGCTGGGTGAGAACAAGTAGACATAATGATCTTCATCCATCATCACAAAGCCATAACTAGTAACTGCATGGTGAATGAAAGTACCATTGTCTTGAAGATTGTTTGAGACCATATATAGACTTCTTAAGTCTACATACCTTGTTCTCCAGACCATCTTGAACAAACCCTTATGGTTGTTTCATATAGATCTCTTCGCTCAAATCACCATTGAGGAAGGCGGTCTTTACATCCATCTGATATAATTCTAGATTCATATTTTCTACGATAGAAAGTAGGATCTTGATGGAATTGAATTTCATAACCGGTGAGAAAGTGTCTTTGAAATCTACACCTTCCTTTTGTGTGAAACCCTTAGCCACCAAACGGGCTTTGTATATCTCAATACTTTCATCAAAATTTCATTTTATTTTTAACACCCATTTATTACCAATGGATTTTTGGCCTTCATAAAGATCAGATAGTTCCCATACGCCATTGATGTGCACTGAATGCAACTCATCATTCATTACACTTAGTCATTCCTCTTTTTGTGCACCGGCTCAAGTCCCTCTTGAACAAGTCCCAATTCTTTTGAATCTTGTCCATCATGATCCATTTCAATGGATTCCTCATGAGGAGCCACAACTCCTTCAGGTTGAGTTACTCCCTCTCGAGTGGTGCACTTTGTGTGAGCGGTACAATTGAAGTACTCGGTTGATCCTCTTCTAGGATTGAACCTAATGAGATTAAATCATTATAGTCACCAACTTTAGAAAATTCATTTTGCACAAAATTGGCATTTCTAGAATCAAATACTAGACCATTTCTGTGACTAATGTCCAAGAACCCATACCCGTTCGAGGTACTGCAATATCCAAGGAAAGCACACATCTTTCCCTGTGGACCTAATTTTCCGAAAGGATGGTCCGGGACATGCACATAAGCTAGGCAACCCCAATGGTGCATGTAGCTTTAATTGGGAAACCTGTTCTTCCATAACTCATAAGGAGAAGAGTCAATTTTCTTGGTTAGCACCCCATTGAGAATGTGCACTGCACATAACAACGCATCACTCTAATAGGTCATGTCCAAGTTGGCCTTAGCCATCATGGACCTAACCATGTCCATAAGAGTTATGTTATTCCTCTCAGACACTTCATTCTGTTGAGGTGTCCAAGAAAGATTGAACTTCCTCTCAATGCCCTTTATGTCACAAAATGCCTTAAAGGCCGATAAACTATACTCACCTCCTTTATCCAGTCTCAAGGATGTAATTTTCTTACCCAATTGGTTCTCAACCAAATTGACATACTTCTCAAAGTATGATAAAGCCTCTACTTTATTATTAACTAAGAAAATATGGCTGAATCTTATATAGTCATCCGTGAATGTAATGAAATATCTGAAACCGTTTCTAGATGTCACCCTCATTGGTCCACACAAGTCAGAATGAACTAAACTAAGTACCTCCTCCATTCTAGTTCCACACCCAAAGGGCTTTTTCATTGCCTTACCTTCAAGGCATGCTTGGTAACTTGGCAAGACAACTTTGGTCAAGGATCCAAGTAAGCCACTTTTGGCCAACTTATTTATCCTGTCTTGATGAACATGTCTAAGCCTTTCATGCAAAGTCATTTCATTAGTGACCTCGGACACATGGTAACTAGAAGAAGAGTTATCGTTGCAACTAGGTTGAAGTTCATATAAACCATTGTTAATAAAGCATTCACACAACACTTGATTATCTTTTGATAATAGTTAGACTATAATTAGAAAAGGACAAGCTATAGTTATACTTCAACAAATTACTTATAGAAATCAAATTTCTACAAATATTAGATACATGCAAGGTGTCCATAAGATAAACATAATATTTGTTAGCACGGGAACTTTACAAGCCCCAATACCTAATACATCTATTACATTTTAATTTCTCAATGAGACACACTTAGCACCTCTTGGGAGTTTCCTGTATACCACAAACCAATACTTATCCCTGGTTATGGGTCTGTTGCTCCCAAATCTAAAATCCACATAGAATTGCTTTCAGTAAACATAGTACATGACATAACATGTATATTAGAAGATGTAGTAGGTAAATGTACCTTGGGAGGACTCTTGCAATCTTTTAAAAAATGTCTCTTCTTCCCACAGTTGAAGCATTTAAGCTTGGAAACATCCCTTTTCTTCTTGAACTTGTTTAAGTTAGGTCCATTTCCACCAACTTTACCCTTGCCTTTGCCCTTTCCACCTTTAAACCACTTCCCTTTATTCCATCCTTTCTTGTTAGAGGAAGTAGAGGCAATATATGCCTAGGAGTGGTCTTTGAGAGCCATCACTTTGGTCTCAATGAGTAAGTGGCTGACAATAGCATCAAATAACTTTATTTAAGGATTGTGATGCAAGTTGACATTCATAAACTTCCACTCCTCATCAGGCAAGGATCGGATTATAGCTTGAACAGTTCATCAGTGAGGTCATGTCCAACTTGCTTTAGCTGGTGAATCTTGCGTGACATTTCACGCAAGTGTGAATTCATGGTGTGGTTAGCTCGTTTAACATAGTTCTTAAACTTTAAGATCATAGATCTTTGTTACACCGCCAAACTTGGCCTTTATAGTGTCCAAAATATCTTTGGCACTGTTAAGAGTTGATAACTCAACCATGATCTCATCCACTATGGTCGAGAGGAGGGTAATCTTGCAAGGACTTTTTCTTAAGGTAAGCCACATAGGCCACCCCATCATCTCCATCACTAGATGGTTTGACCTCACTAGTCAACACCTCAAGTGTGTCCTGCTCTATTAAGATAAACTTAACCTTTTGTTGCCAAATTGGATAGTTGTCACCATCCAACTTGAGTTCCTTGTTCAATTCAGCTATGATATTCTTACATGCCATCTACATGATGCAAAACACATGTTCAATAAATCATAACAAGACTCATTCAAGCAATCATTGTATGAAACTATTTCATACATGTTCATATATGGAAAAAGAAGTTCATGTAGCACTCAATTATAAATACACAAACATGTTTCCATGGTTTCATACACATGTTCTTAATGAGCCTTCAAGAAGGCTCCTTTCTAGTGTCACAACTGCATTCGACCATGTAACATATACATGTGACTTTCATGTAGTATGATCTTATACTATAGTCTCTCAACCCCTTAGTCATTGTAAGTACACTCCTAGGAAAGATGGAGGGGTCACATTGGTCCAGCTTAAAATCCACCTCCTTAGACAGAATGCACATTACAAGACCTTAAGGTAAAGATCACTAGTATAAGATAGTAGTGTGACATATGTATATAACTTACACATACATACTTAAGAACATGCATTTGAAGCTACACAAAACCACTTTTGAATACTTCAAGCCATTTACATTCAAGCATATATATTCTAACATTCATGTCAATCATGTCAAGCAACCAAACATGCTTTCAAGATTCATACACTACATACTTGTCACTCAAGTACATTCGGCCATGTTCATGCATACAAGTAATCATGTTTAAACATACTTCCATTTCAAGCATACATAGCCATTCATATAATCATGCATCAATCTTTTTCAATCTTACATGATTTACATTCATCTCACATGAATTTTCATACAACATACTATTGGATTAATTCCTCTCATAGAAAAGAAATTTTGACGATTACAAAAGTATTGGGCCAATTTATAAAGTTTAGAAAAGTATGTGGATCTTATTTAGTATTATCTTTTTTACTCACTCTTGCTAACTGGACTTTTGTTTTGTACGTGTTTTTAAAGCCCAACCCATCTAGTTTGCAAGCCTTCTTTAATATACCTGTGTGTTTATCTGATCAAATTTTGTTAAGTGTTCTAATAGGATTTAAACTCTTTCTTACTTAACCAATATATTGTTTCTCCTCTAACGTCTAATTCAAGTTCAACAGATTTTGTGAAACGGGAGGAAACAACCTCAAACGGGAAGAAAAATGACGCTCCTCCTCTATATATTCAGAAGCAAGAAAAACCTTGAAGAAAACACTTCTCTTCTACTCTTCATCATTCAATTCTCAAGAAATCAAGTCAAGCTCAAGTGTTCTAGTGCTGAGTTATTTTAGAGTCAAGATTTTACAACCTCTCAGCATTTACAAAATCATTTTAGGAGAGTGAAAAAAGTGTTTTTCGAAATGTTTTGAGTATTCCAGAAAAATGCTCAGCATGTTGAACAATTTTTAGAAACTTGTGTTTTCAGGTTTTTTGGTGAGCCTTGGGGATAACCAAAAGTGGATTTTTGTTAGGTTTTTAGTGAGCATCGGGAAAACTAAATTTTGTGTGTGTTAGGTTGTTTTGGCGAGTGATGATTGTGCAATATTCATATATTTTTTCCTTCATACACATGTTTTTGTTAAAGTTTGTTAGTACTTAGTGTGGACGCAAGTGTATTTTTGTAGGTATTCCATATCGGGGGCAAAAATGGGAGAATCTTGATGAAAAAATGCATAAAAGAACAAGCGGAGGACCTAAATGAAAACTCGGAAGATGGTTCAAGAAAAAGGGAAGAAATTAGCTTTATGTGAAGTTGACACCAACTTCAAATGACCATATCACCTTCGTATGAGCTCCAAATTGAGTGATTCAAAATGTAAAATTAAAGATCAGGAAGAGATCTTTTCAACAAGACCAATTTCAACTCATTTGAAGGTCAGTAGCGTCCTGTAAAGCGTTTTCAAGATGAGATATCTAAGTAGACCCGTCAGGATATTTTGGACAGGAGGCCAGGCGATCGCCAGGCGACCTAGTGCACAAATCCAGCCGATCGCCTGGCCGACGACTGAGATTTTTTACCCAGCTTTAAATTTCCCAAAAAACATAACCTAAACAAGTTTTTTCTACGATTTTTGAGCGATTTGTCTCTCCCAAAACTCGTTCATAGGGTTTTTGGACCTTTTTTCTTCACTTTTCATTGTTTTAGCTTGGATTTCATGTTGGAGGATTGAAGATTGCTACACAATTCCTAAGCTTTTCTATCTCTACTATTCTTATTTTACAATTATGTTTACCCAAATTGTTGAGCATGAATATGGAGTAGTTTCTTTATCTCTTTGGTTGTTTGGATAGATGCATGATTTCTAGGTGATGCAAATATGAATGGTTGTTGGTTATCCATGTATAGTAATGTTTCTTGAGCTTCAAGAAGGGATAAGAAGTTAGAGTCGCTATCTAGTTCCCTGCACCTACCTAGGTTGACGAAGTACCTTGAGAGAAGATTTCGTTGAACTGATCACGGAGAACTGTTAGATATCCTAGAATTATTCTGAAACAGTAATTTAGGATATTATGAGGTTTCACTTGGGCAACCCTAAGGCTTCCGTTATTGATGCAATCAGGGAACACTCGTTTGGTAAAAAATAGAAAGGATAACTCTAGCCTAGTAAGCTAGAGTTTGAATATTATTCATCTCCTCCATCACTACATGATTTTCAACCAAGCATATCACTTAGTAATTATCAGCCCTAAACAACCAATGAGACCTTTATCATTGAATTAAACAACAACATTCAGTTTTGTTGCTTTCAACTCTAGTTTGATTTTAGAATTTCATTTAGTTACTTGTTACTGTTAGTATAATTGGGTTATGGTCCGTTCACAACTCCATTATATCCTGATTATTCTAAAATATAAAAATACCAAAAAGATTGTGTTTAACTGTTTATCTTTAATTGTCATCAATTCTTTTGGGTTCGATCCCACTCACCCTATTACAATTGCAACCTTACACTTGAGAAAGAGTCGGGCTTATAAATATTATTTGTCTTTGATTTTTGACATTAGCACTTACTCACACCAAATCTAACACCATTAGACTCCATTGGATGGCATTCCCTAGCATCCCTTATGTTGTTGTTCAATTTTTTCAGAATTTTTGGACATAACACACATGTCCACTTTTTTTGTGCTTCTCTTTTCCTAGCAATCTGAACCATAAGCTTACATATAATGATATCCATACAAGTTAGAATAGCCTTGTCTCGTGCCTCTAAAATGAACTTGTTAAAACACTCGCACATATTGTCAAGCAAAATATCACACTTACTGAATTCTCGAAAGTAAGCCTTTGACCAATATTCAGCCTCTATAGAATTCATGTAAGCCCAGGCATTTGTGTCAAGTGCCTTTATGGCATTCATATGCTTCTTGAATTCTGCTGGATATGATGCCCTTGCAGCTGCCCAAATAAGATCTCTGAAACCATCACCTGGAAACTTTACCTTGAAGTTGGTGTATAAATGTCTGACATAGAATCTGTGTTCATCTTGAGGAAAAACAGATTCCACAGTTGGAATCAATCCCTGTATGTTTAACACATAAAAAAGAATTAATGGCATTACTCTTATATTTATCTGTGCAGAACGCAAATGCAGAAGAAGAAAAGAGCAGTACCTTCTGTCTATCTATGCAGAAAGTCCAGTGCCTAGAGTCATTGATCTTAAGTTCATCAGATAATATGCTCAAAAACCAACTCCATGAATCCTGAGATTCTGTCTCC
>JBBYHH010655610.1:0-10358 GCA_038382905.1 Daphne laureola
CTAGAAAGACAGGTTTTGAACGCCAGGGACAAAAAGATCCCGGCATGTTATTGGATGAATTCTTTCATCTCTTTCATGAGAGGTGGGTAGGATATGCTGCAAGAGACCTGCGGCAGATTGAGTTTGATGCACTCAAATAGGGAGACAGATCTATGGCAGACTATGAGCGCGAGTTCGAGCGACTGGTGCGTTATATTCCCCACTATCATACAGATGAAGAACAAAAGACCAAGAGGTTTATGAGAGGTCTGAAATCTGAGATTCGGAAGTATATGACGCCCTTGGATATCGTAAGATACCATGAGGTAGTACAGAAAGCACAGAAGATAGAGAATGAGAGCATTGATGTCCAAACTTTGACATCGGCATCATGACCTACAGGAAGAGGATTAGGTTCTCGACCACCGCATACTGGTAAAGGCGGTGGAAGTTTGAGTAGGCAGTCACGACATGAGAAAGGAAAGGGTAAGGCACCGGCCAACGACTCATGGTTCTGTAAACGTTGCAACCGGTGTCATACTGGCCCGGTGTGCTATCGACAGTCGGGCATGTGCCTGAGATGTGGCTCGACAGAGCATTGGGTGAAAGATTGCCCACAGACACAGGAAACACCGATACAACAGAGAGGACAACCGAATGTGCCCTGTGGGCGCGGTGCAGTACAAGGGGGTCCAAGACCACAGGGACCAAGATAGCAAACCCAGTCGCTAGCGCAATAACAGGTAAGGCCGGGAAGTGTTTTTCAGATTGAACGGGGTTCTACAGTGGCCCAGCGAGGGGCATTGGCTGGTACTTTATTTCTGAATGGTGTTTCAATTCAAGCATTATTTGACACGAGTGCTTCTATATCAATTATATCACAGAAGTGTGCGACTACGTTGCAACTTCTTGTAACACATATGGCTGATGTATTTTTGGTGTGCACCACCGGAAGTCAGTTTCTGTTTAGTAATGAGCTAATAAGGGATTGTATGCTGACGGTCGGTGAACACCAAATTTATGCGGATCTGTTGGTGTTGAATACACCGGAGTATGATGTTATACTCGGTATGGACTGGTTATTGAAGAATTCGATACATATTGATTGTGCCGACTGACATATAGTGGTTGCGGGTCAAGTCGTACCACTTTCTGCACCACCAGATGTTGCTAATGTAAGGAAGAAGAGTATGGGATTGTAAGTTCTGGACCGGATACCTGTTTCAAATGCAAAGGAGTATCAAGGGCTGAATGATGCAGGTATGCGAATGGAATTAGTTAAAATTCCAATTGTAAGATACTTTTCGCAGGTTTTACCTAAAGAGCTACCGGGAATACCACCTGAGCGGGAAGTAGCATTTGAGATAGTATTGCAACCGGGGACTACACCGATATCGATTCCTCCGTATCGCATGCTGATATTGGAGATGAACGAATTGAGGAAACAGCTCGATGAGCTACTAGAACAAGGGTTCATATGACCGAGTACCTCACCGTGGGGTGCCCTGGTGTTGTTTGTTAAGAAAAAGGATGGAACTTTGAGGTTATGTATTGACTATCGGAGGCTGAATGCGGTAACGGTAAAGAACAAATATGCATTACCCCAAATTAATGATCTGTTTGATCGGCTCCGATGAGCTAAGGTATTTTCTAAGATTGATCTCCGGTCGGGGTATTTCCAAATGCGCGTAAAGGAGGAAGAAATTCCTAAGACTGCCTTTCATACGTGCTATGGGCATTATGAGTATACCATCATGCCATTTGGGACGATGAATGCACTGACAGCCTTCATGAATCTGATGAATGAAGTGTTTCATCCTTATCTGGATAACTTCATGGTGGTCTTCATCGATGATATACTGATCTATTCTCCCGATGAAGATTCCCACCAAGAACATTTAAGGATCGTACTAGAGACACTGTGGAAGAAACAATTGTATGCCAAGTTCTCTAAGTGCGATTTCTGGAAGGATGAAGTGGGTTTTCTCGGCCACATTATTGGTGGAAATGGAATTTCAGTTGACCCTGAGAAGATCAGGGCAGTGCAAGAATGGGGGCGGCCCCGAACAGTAAACGATATACGGAGTTTTTTGGGATTAGGTGGCTACTACCGTCGGTTTGTACCAGCATTTTTAGTACTGGCCGCACCATTGACTCAGTTGACACGGAAAGGGAAAGCATTTCTATGGTCTGAAGCTTGTCAATAGAGTTTTCAGGAACTCAAGGAGAGGTTGACACAGGCACGAGTACTGGTTCTGCCAGACCCGACCCAGCCCTGTGTAATTTATACCGATGCTTATGGAACGGGCATGGGTTGCGTGTTAATGCAGAATCAGCAAGTGATTGCTTATGGATCGCGACAGCTGTGACCACATGAGCAAAATTATCGCACGCATGATCTAGAACTGGTTGCGGTTGTCTATGCCTTAAAATAATGGAGACATTACCTTTTGGGGTATAAGTTTTAGATCTTCACCGACCATAAAAGTTTGAAATATCTGTTCACGCAAAAGGATCTAAATATGCGACAGAGATGGTGGCTCGAATACATGAAAGATTATGACTATAGTATCGAGTACACTGTAGGGAAAGGAAACAAAGTGGATGACGTGTTGAGCAGAATGTACACAGGTGTGGTGACTGGTGGAGATACCGAGAATCGAATTGAGGAAGTAAGTTTGAAGGCGTTATGGCATAGTTGGCAATCGTGGGAATTGGAACAGGTATGCACCTTGACGATTCACTCGTCTTGGGTTGACAGGATTTAAGAAATGCAGGGTAAAGACCTAAACTTGAAACAGATATCAGGTGAGAGCAAAGGGGCACTACGACAGTCCTTTGAATACAAGCAAGGATTGTTGTACTTCAAAGGGTGAGTATATGTACCGGATGATGGGGGCCTCAGAGACAAGATTCTAGAGGATACCCATAACAACAGTTTGAGCTTTCACCCGGGCTGCGATAAGATGTATCATGACTTGCGGTCACATTTCTGGTGGCCAAGTATGCGGAAGCACATTCCCGCATGCGTGGCAAAGTGCGCTACATGTCAGAGGGTGAAGATTGAGCACCAGAAATCGGCTGGTACACTTCAGACATTGCCTATTCTTTTTTGTAAGTGGGGTAATGTGATGATGGATTTTCTGACGGGTTTACCCCCTACGAGGGCACGCCATGATGCGATATGGGTGATTATGGACCGTTTGACCAAATGTGCTCATTTCTTACCCATTAAGGTAACGAATTCAATGGACAAATTGGCTCACCTCTATATTAAGGAGATTGTGCGTTTACATAGAGTACCAGACTCCATTATATCGGACCGAGACCCACGATTCACCGCATGTTTCTGGAATGCATTCCATAAAGCTTTTGGAACACGGCTTCATCTTAGTACTGCGTATCATCCTCAGACCGATGAACAATCAAAACGGGTGATACAGACTGTGGAGGATATGTTAAGGAGTTGTGTTATTGATTTCAGAGGCGATTGGGATCAGCATTTACTATTGATAGAGTTCTCATACAATAACAGCTACCAAAGCACCATAAAGATGGCACCGTATAAGGCTTTATATGGACAGAGGTGTATGACACCTCACTGTTGGTTTAAACCAACAGATATAACAAAATTGGGTCCGAAAGTTATTGAGGAAACTACACAGAAAATTAAGTTGATTCAGGCACGAATCAAAGCAGCGAATGATCGTACGACCGCGTATGTGAATAAGAAGCGATGAGACTTGTAATTTGAGGTTGGTGACCAGGTATGGTTGAAAGTGGCACCGATCAAGGGAACTGTCAGATTCGGGCAAATGGGTAAGCTGGCCCAAAGGTTTATTGGCCCGTTTGAGATTCTGGAAAGGATTTGTAAAGTAGCTTATCGATTGGTACTACCACTGAGTATGTCCGCTGTACATAATGTCTTTCACATGAGTATGTTAAAGAAGTGCATTCTGGATCTAAATCAAACTATTCCCGTGGAAGAGATACAACTAGAACCCGATCTTACGTATCAAGAAGTGCCAATAGCTCTATTAGCTAAGGATAATCGGAAATTGAGGAATAACTTGATTCCTATGGTCAAAGTACAGTGGTCTAACCACTCTGACCGGGAAGCTACATGGTAAACTGAAAGGGGTATGATTGATCATTACCCCCAGGAATATCAAAGGTTGAATGAACTCTTAGAGCGCCAAGAGTCTTAAGGGGGGGGGAGAATGTTACACCCACCCTAATCTGACAACAATTCGTCAAGCGAAATGGTCGACGGATAGGTTACTTCATCGCCAAGATTCAAGGTAAAGGATTTCATTTCATTAATTTTAGCATTAATTAATGTGTAGGTTATTGATTATCGTATGTTTTGGGTGGGCCGCGCCTCACAGAATTCCACCAAAACCACCGCGGCCAATGGCGGAGCAAAACGCAAAAGGAAAAAAAAGTGGACTGATCTGAATCGGGCTTTGCGGCGGCAATGCGGCGGGGAATGGCGCCGCAGATGGAGATTTTTCACCGGGCGAGCTCAGCGGTGCGAAGGATGGCGCCGTGATTACGCTGCACTGATGTTGGAGGCAGCAAGGATTGGCGGCGGCGCCGCGGTCATGTCGGGATGGCGCCGCACTGGAGTTGGAGGCTTGCGATGTGGAGGCAGTGAGGTTTCATGGGGGCGCCGTGATTGCACCGCGGACCACCGGTTCAAATTCGAACCCGATGTTTTCTTCTTCATTTCACCTCCATTCTTCTCTCTCTCTTCTCTGACTATAAAATCTACCTTCTCCTAACCCTAGAACCGATTTTAGTCATCAAAATCAAAGGGAAACGGTGTTCACATATGGGATTCAACGTAAGAACAACAACAATATCGGATTCAAGTAACCACAACATCAATTGGGGAATTTTCAGAAATTGGGTCCGAATCAATGGTGAGTTTTCTGAGATTTCTTGTTATGTGTGGACTTGTAAACATGTTCTAGTGTCAAACTAGAGCTAGAAGCATGATTTACATCATTGATTGCGGATGAATTGGGCAATTTCGAAAATTATGGTTCTTGGAGCTCTGAGTATGAGTTGTTAAGGAATTGCTAAATTGAGGTCAAATTAGTTCAATTGGGTATAATTGGGACAACATTAATACTTGGAACGTTGACCAATTATGCTTAGATCATGGAGCGAAGATAAACACCATTGGTTTTGGTGTATGATTGAAATGCTGTAAATTGTTAAATCGTTGGTTCAATTGTATCCGTATGGTGATTCTAAGCAACATTAATATTTGATGTAAGTTATGAATCACACCGTAGAATGGATTTATCAATGGAATTCAATGTTCATCATTTTTGTGAAATACCAATCTGTGAAGGTAAAATGGAATGTTAATACATGTATAGTTCCATAATAGTGTATTGGATATCCATGCGAGGTTACAGAGGATGTGGTTAAGGGTTGGTTACCTTTTGTGTAACAAACCCAAAGTAAGGAAATGGGTTATTTAGAGACTATGTTAAGGTTTATGTAATGACAATGTATGACAGGTAATATACTTGTGTATACTACTTGTATCTGAAATGGTATTTGAATTGGATAGGTAACGGGAATCGGCAAAGAAAAGGAAAGGAACTTTGGAACGGGATCGACTAAGTCTGCTTTGCTATTACTTCCAGGTAAGGGTTCAACCTTTCTAAAAGCGTATTAAGTTGAATACTTAGTCCCTTTTCGTTTGGTTGAGATCGGTCTTATACCGGTGGTGGGGTATATAACCGGTTCCAATGTAGTGGTAAAAGTGTGCAGGTAATAGGATTATGCAGCAGTTCTGTGTGTCAATGGGACCACTGAACTAGATGATAGCTATGGGATGTGTCGTAGTTCGCGCGTCTTCAGACCCAAACTAACTGGGTGTGACACAATGTTTTACGGTTCCATGAGTCAGATCGACCACCGAACCCTCTGCTTGTGACACGGTTATGGGTCTGAAATAGGAGTGGTCCTGTGGGTCTCCGCGACCACAAACCCTCCGATTCTGTATTTGGTCTGACTAGTTCTGTGAGTCTTCAGACCACCGAACCCTCTGTCTCTGTTTTTTATTCTGTTTCTAATTATGCGTTATGTTTCTATATTCTGACTGGTTCTGTATGTCTGTGTGACCACGAACCCTGTAATTATGTCTGCCTCTGTTCTTCTTGATTCCGTGCATCTTTAAGACCACAGAATCCTCTGATGTTGTTTCTGTATTGGTTCCGTGAGTCTTTTGACCGCGAACCTTGTGTTTCTGCTCTGTTTCGCCAATAGGGCGATGACGATGGTAAAAAGGGTCTCCGGCCCTTACTGGTACCATGCGTCTGATGCGTCTGTGTCTGTCATAGTATAAAGTTTTTTTGTACTCTTTACTGTGGATCTATGGCAGTTCCACAGCTAAGGGGGCCGTTGTGGTATGTGCGTTGGATAGGACTTGGAATGTATGTTTAATACTGTATTATTGAACTGTATTCTATATCTGTATCTTCTGACATGGTCATTTCAGGAATCATGAAGACAACCTTTATTTCTACCTAAACTCTTACTAGGTTCTTTTGGGAACTCACCCTTATATTATGAATATTTCAGGAGCTTCTAGTTCTGGACCTGCGGAGTAGTACCGCATGGTCATTAGGGATTTTGTACCTCAGGTACATTAGCTCCTTCTGTGTTCTGTGTTGAAGGTTATGGTTGGTATCTGGAAGGCAATGGCATTTCTGTGTCGGTTACAGGTTACGAACTGATATTGGTCTGGAAGGTACATTAAGTTTATGACTAATGGTATATCATTCTGTATATCGCAGCTAGCAGCGCAGCAAGGTTTGGGCTGGGCTTTTGTCGGATATAGTTGACCCGACACCCGGATAGCGTATGTAATTCTGATAGATTTTAGAAGCTCTGTAGCATAGATTGCACGATCATATAGACATGTAAGAACGGGAAGCAAATGTTGTATGGTTGTTCCAGTTGGTTCTGTAGATATATGGATCCATTGGTGTCTGTTATGTATGTTTTCTTTATCGGGAAGTGCTTGCCTGATGCAGCCTTCTTTCGGAGTATCTGGTCTGAGCGGAGCTCAGTTTATCTGCTATGTTTGGAGAATTCTCTTTTGAAAGAGCAAGGAACGCTTCTAAGGTATGTTAATGACTTCCGCATTCTGTAAACAGGGACCGATAACGTGGGTATTCCACATTATTGTGCTGCGCTTTTTAAGGGGTTTTCACCACCGCCCCCTCCGACCCCGCGATCGCTTCTTGCTGGGCCGTTGTGGTACGGGGGTAGTTTTGACAATTTAGTATCAGAGCATGGTTTCAGAAGGGTAAGGAAAAGTTATGGAAGCTTATGAAAGTTTGGGTTTTGCTTGCATTGGGGTATGCTCGGGAGGCAGGCTTTTGTTTCATTGGGCTGATCCCAGATAATTCACGTGGGGAAGATAGCTACTTCCATACGCGAACTGCCTGGATCGGGCAGTGAAACTTGGGGCTGCTGATCTAGACATGCTCAACTCAGGTAAAAACTGTGGGAATGAGGAAATGTGAAGTAAGAATGAAGTAGGTAAGTAAGTAAGATCCGAAGTCTATGAAGGGGAATATTTGCATGGTGCAGTGTGTGCCACTGATTAGTCCAGGACAGTTTTGTAAAAGAGGTTGGCTCCCTCTTTACGAGAACTCTTATGGAATGGTAAGTGGGACTACATGTTGTCTGTTTAGACATGTATGAGATTAGTAAGGAAGGGTAGTTAGTACTGTTTAGTCTTAGGGCTTGGTACTGTCTGTGGTTACTGTGTTGGAAACTAGTAATTAGCTCGGGGTGCAATAAGATGTGCTCGGAGGATGGGATGCCGTCTAGGCTCAGGAAGGTAGTTCAAACTACCTCTCCCACTGGAACGACCGGTGGTTCAAGTGGAATAAAGATTAGAGTTTAGTATTGAGTTATTAGGATTGAAGGGATAGGTTGCTATGATCATTATGTGTTATATGATGTAGGTTTGTCTGTGTGATAATTTGCATCATACATCATGCATTGCATCTATCCTACAAAGCTATAGGATTTTCTGATGCTGCTAGTGATTAATGGATAGATGTACCTTTATGTTATGGAATTTCAGAAAATGGTTAGAACCCGTAGACAACAGGAATTGGGTTCTGGGAGCAGGGAGGAAGATCCCGCTCTGATTGCTAATGTGAGGAGTCAGAGAGTGACTCGACGGAGGGAGGTACCAGTGCAACCTCCACCTTTACAAGGGAATGTGATGTATGTTATGGATCAGATGAGAGTGTTGCTCAATAGTGTCTGGACAGTGCCCGGACTTGATGGACGAGCAGATCAACCCCAAGGGGGGAACGTTGAGACTGAACAGGTGGAATCTGAAGATCCTACATTTGATGATGTGAGTGATGATGAGGACAGTTCTGATGATAGGGATTATGATGCCCATGTTGATAAGGCAGAAGATTATGAGAATTTGGGTATAGCGAATGTGAGAGTACCACCGCAACACCAACGGATGCGACCTAGAGTGGATGATGATGATGAGGATGTGCCGAGAGCTCAAAGATTGTGGTTAGAGGGCACCACTGATTCTGACAGACTAACACTGATGGAATGCTTTGAGGGTTTCAAACCCCCAAGGTTTACAGGAAGTGGTATGGTTGAGGTAGCTGAAACATGGTATAAGGATATGGATAGACTGCTAGGGAGACTCAGTTTTCCTGCAGACGATATGGTTGCGTTGGCTACCTTCTATTTGCGAGATTAGGCAAGTGATTGGTGGGAGTCTGTTATCGCCACCAGAAAGACTGATTTTAAGCGGCAAGGATAGGAGGATCCCGGCATGACATGGGGGGAGTTCTCTCATCTTTTTCACAAGAGGTGGGTAGGATATGCAGCGAGGGATCTGCGACAAATTGAGTTTGATTTACTGGAGCAGGGAGACCGATCTACGGCGGACTATGAGCGTGAGTTTGAGTGACTAGTGTGCTATGTCCCCCACTATCATACAGATGAGGAATAGAAAACGAAGAGGTTTATGAGGGTCTGAAACCCGATATACGGAAGTATATGGCGCCCCTGGATATCATACGATACCACAAGGCAGTACAGAAGGCACAGAAAGTTGAGAATGAAGGTATGGATATCCAAACTTTGACATCGGCATCACGACCTACAGGTGGAGGATCAGGTTCTGGACCACCACATACTGGTAGAGATGGTGGAAGTTCAAGTAGGCACTCACGCCCTGACAAAGGAAAGGGTAAGGCACCGGCCGATGACTCATGGTTATGTGAATATTGCAACCGGTGTCATGTTAGCCCGGTGTGCTATCGACAGTCGGGCATGTGCCTAAGGTGTGGCTCTTTAGATCATTGGGTGAAAGATTGCCCACAGACACAGGAAGCACCGATACAGCAAAGGGGACAACCGAATATAGCCCGCGGGCCCGGTGCGCCACAAGGGGGTCTGAGACCACAAGGACAGAGACAACAGACCCAACCACAACAACAACAGCAGGTAAGACCGGGACGTGTGTTCCAGATTGTACGTGGTGGGATAGCACAACAGGAAAGACCCGAAGATCCGGGACAAGTTGACTCTCAGGAGTAAAGTATAATGGTATCACCCCTCGAGTAGGGAGGTATTTTTGGAAACATGAAAGGTTATGTGCCAGAATAATACCCCTAATTTTTTTAAAGGTTAAGGAAGCTCTTGGAGGGCCAAGAGTTCTAAGTGGGGGAGGATGTTACAACCACCAAAGTCCGGTAGGTTTTTTCGGCGTTAAATGGACCGGGACGACGGACAAGCTAACTCCTCCCACCAAAGTTGCGGTATTTAATCAAGGTACGTTTGAAATGATTGGTTTTGAGCTTTAATTTAAAATTATGGTGTTCGGGTTTTTCTGCGTTAGGGTTTATGTTTAAGGTTGTGTCGAGCATGGTTTGGTCGCTAAAAGTTGGACCGGGAACCGGCACGAACACATGGAGGAACCACGCGTGAAGGAATTGGGATGGTGGCGTTGGAGGTAGCCAGGGACGGCGGCGAGCACCGTGGGCGCCCCGTGGGAGCGCCGCGCAAGATGTGAAGGCAGTAAGGGTCGGCTGCGGTGCCGCGGTTGCGCCGTGCGGGCGCCGTTATTCTTGAAAGTGCGCAAGGTGGGGAGGTAGAAGGGTGCGACGGCGGGTGCCGTGGGTGCACCGTGAGGGCGCCGTGGAGGGAGCTCCTTCACCAGGCGAGCTCGGTGGTGGACGGACGGTGCCACGGTAACGCCGCGTGAACGCCGTGGGTTCCCGTTTTAAAACAGAACCCGACGTCTTCTACCTTCAGACTTCCGTTTTTCTTCTCTCTTCTCTCTCTCTCTAAAATCTACC
>JBBYHH010655720.1:0-10358 GCA_038382905.1 Daphne laureola
TTTTTTCGTTAATTTTTCTATCAAGTTATCAATAAAAGAATGGCATTTGTGTAAATATCCATATCCAAAATTTAATTCAACCCTTAATTCATTTAAAAATCGATAAAACAACCATATGTTGCAAGTATCATCATCGTTGAAGGTTGCAAGTATGACTATTGCACTTAATGCTTTTGAGGGTAATCAAGAATGGGCAAGTTAGGAAGAAATAGTTCATGATGCTTTGAGTTTCATGATCACAAATTATTTTTTTAAAGAAAAGAATAAATATAATGCAAATGATCATGAGATTGATGACGAAGACCCTCAGGTCGAAGTGTCAAATGAAGGAGCATAAAAGTTTCTCAAACTGTTACGTGTTGCATCACAATCTTTATATGAATGATATACTGATAAATATACCAAATTATCAGTTATGTCTAAGTTTTTTAGTATGAAAGGTTAACATAATGTATCTGATGCATTTTTCTCAGAGATGATTAAATATACCAACGAAAGGAGGAAAGTCGACATTGCCTACGAGCATGTGTGTATGAAAGGTATGATGAAAGAGTTGGGGTTATCGCACAGAACAATTCATGTATGCGAGAACAATTGTATGTTGTTTTAAGTTAGTTATAGCAAGTTATTGAGTTGGAGAGTGTGGTGTGGATAGGTATGAAGAGTGTGAGCTGGATCAGAAACGGAAAGTTAAAAGGGTTTTACATTATCTATCAATTATTGAGCGGCTGCAACGGCTTTACCAATCGTCCAAAGCTATTAAGTTTATGATATATCATGTTAGAGCAAGTGCAAATGCGTCGAACACTATTGGACATTCATCCCAATTTGAGGCATGGAAACACGTCGATGAGTGTTATCCTGATTTTACACATGACTTTAGAAATGTACGATTGAGCTTATGTACTGATGGTTTTAACCTGTTGTAAGATTCAAGATAATCATATTGGATTTGACCGGTATTCATCGTTCTTACAACTTGTTTCTTAATTTATCCATGGAAGAGGCTTACACTTCCATAACATTGCTAATCTCGGGTCCTTGATCATCAGGTCGTGACATTGATGTGTTTTTACATCCACTGACCGATGAGTTAAAAGTTCTATGGAATACAAGAGTGGAAACTTGGGATGTGCACCGTGATCAAAACTTTGTCATGTGAGCAGGTTTGCTTTGGACGATCAGTCGTTTCCCAGCAAAAGCTATGTTATCGGACTGAAGCACGCACGATAGACTTGCGTGTCCATATTGTATTAGTGATATTAGCAGTTTTCAGCAGAAGGATGGACGAAAAACCAATTAGTGGGGTTGTCACATAAGATTTTTACCACGTCGGCATGCTCTCTATAACAATAGCCAAGCATGGGATGATATAGATCGTAGGCATCTGTGTGAGTATAAATAAGGCCATGAGATCTTAAGGGAGTTTAATAAGATTGTATTCCCGCCATTCGGGTCACCGTGGGATGAGGGCTGATAAGTTTGGTGATGAGCACAACTAGATAAAGAAATCAATCTTTTGGGAGTTGTTGTACTTGACAAATTTGAAAGTTAGACAATGTCTCAATATGATGCATATTGAGAAAAGTTGTTTTGATAATGCTTTCTACACAATTATAAATATGATGAGGGAAACGAAGGCTAACTCATAGTCGAGACGTGATCTTCAAGAGCTAAATATCCACAATGAATTGCATTTGCTGATTGGGTATTATGGGAAACCATATAAATCGAAGGCGTCATATACTTTTAATGAAGATCAGATTTCAACTATTTTCAATTGGTTAAAGCATACCGTCAAACTTCTTGATGGATACATGTCTAATATTATGATGTCTGTTAATATGTCGAGTAATACATTGTACAACATGAAAACTCATGATTCTCATCTCTTCATGTGAAAGTTGCTTCCAATTACTTTACGCGGTGACATTGATGATGATATTTGAACGACAATAGCAGAATTTAAAAAATTCTTTAGGCTAATCTGTGCTAAGGATATTTTATTGGGAGACGTTGAGAAGTTGGATGAATTTATTGTCATTACACTGTGCAAGCTTGAAAAGATCTTCCCTCCATCATTCTTTGACTCCATGATCTTACTATGCATCTACCTTGGCATCTTGAAACTTTTGGATCTGTTAAATATTGGTGGATGTTTCCTTTTGAAAGGATATGAAGTTGGAAGCAAAATGTGCCTACGATCAATTTTGGAGGGCTTGATCATTGAAAAGTTTTTTTATACAGAAGGTTGCATTTTTTGTGTGAGCATTACATGTAAGATAATCTTGGAACACGTGTGAACCCTCACATATGTAATGAAATTCGTCCTACAATTGTTAGGTAGTGCGGACTATCAATTTTCAATCATCTAACACAAACATTTTCCAAGGCATGAGTCTCAGAGTTGACTAGTGAAGAATTAAATCATGTACAAACCTATATTCTGTAGAACTGTCAAGAGGTGGCACAATTTATAAGTTGATTCAACGACTTGGCCCGCAATCTTTTTCTATAACTGGATGATGATGGTTTGGACAAGCTAAGACTATCAGAACTTATGCGGTGGCTCAAGAATATAATTAGTCGTGTTTATTTATTTATTTATGTTAACTATGTTCGTGACTAACATTCTTATTAATTACATGATTAGTTTTGTGTAGGTTGATGAAAATCAGGCAACGTTTCCCCTGACACTATATGAGTTGGCTTGTGCGTCGAGAACAAGGGCTAAATTGTTTCTGGGTGTATATGTGCATGGGTATAGGTTTCACACAAAAAACATTGTCATAACAGAAGGGCGGCTAATTGGGGTGTTTGTGTCCTTGGGGATACAAATACGGAAGACTATTTAGATTTCTATCATTATATTGACAAAATTCTTGTTCTTTAGTACATGAATAAAAAACTTCATCGTTCAAAGGTTTTGGTTTTGTGTCAATAAAGGCATCCGTACTCATAAACTATTGGGGATCACCAATGTTGACTATACATCCCGACTAAATTCAGAAGATCCATCCATTCTTGCTAGCCAGACGCAACAAATGGTTTACGTCGAGTATCCTTTGAAGAGAGCAAATCTAAGAAACTTGTGGACGGTTTTTAAAACGAGACCTCAATGATTTAAGAAAGATGATGGTGATGTTGTAAATGTTGTCGATATCAATGTAGAGCCTGAGATAGGTACGACACACACTTTAAAAGAATAACTGACAATTGGTAAAACTATACGCTCAACCCCTCATATGAGTACGTCATTACAGAATCATTATGCACATCCGGAACCGGTAGAATTGGACAACAATTTGGAAGAAGATGATGATGATGATGATGATGGGGATGATGTTCTAGTGGATTTGTAGTTAAATTTATGTTTGTAGATTTGGGTTGAATTGCACATTCTAAAAAACTTTAGAACTAGAATGTAAATTTAAAAAAAAAAATAGGTTGAATTGCACATTTTGGACTTAATAATATATTTGATGCGGACATAACCACATTTGTGCCACATTAAATTTGGCTCCATTACGGCCACTATATCCAAAACGGGATTAAAAATGGGGGGTGGAGGAGCCTAAAGTTTTAAATTGGTGTTAGTAAGCCTCAAGCCTAGAAAGCTTACTGCGGCCTTACCACACGTAAGGCCGTAGTATGGCCCAAGCCCAAAGGCCTTGTTGCGGCCTTACGCTCAGTAAGACCGCAATAAGCTCCATAAAAATCGGAGTTCATCTTCTTCCTCCCGCACCTACACACAAACCACTCCCACAACCCAAATCTTCACTCTGGCCAGCCTTCGCACCACCAACATTTCATGCTCCAATCGACATTGATTCAACGGCATTTCGGCATCGGTGGTATGTATATCAACAAGTAAGTTGTTTAATCTTTCTTTATTTTTTCTTGCTTTAAATTCGTTTAAATTTTTAGTTTTCCTGTTTTTTTATTTTCATCAAAAGTTCTTCCACAACCCCTATAGTCGCTCTCCTCATAGACTCATTAACTCAGTTCAAGGTAAATTTATGTAATTTTGGATTTTTTTTGTTTAATTTTTATATTTTTGGGTTTAAATTTCTATAATTTATTTAACTTATGTAAATATGGTGTTTTTTTTTGTATAATTTATTTAATTTAGGTTTGATTTATATAATTTATGCCATTTCGGTTAATTTTTTTGAAAACTTTAGTACTACAATGTAAATTCTCAAAAAGGTTTGGGTTCAATTACACTTTGTTAGAAATTTGTACTGAAATGCATTTTATACTAAAATGTCAGTTATGAGTAAAGTTTCTGTATAAATTACAAATTTTGAAAAAGAAATTAGTACAAAAATGTCAATTTTGAAAAACTTTTGGTTAAATTGAAATTTTTGAATTTTTTTGGGGTAAATTGAAAATTTTAAAAAGTTTTGTACTAAAATGTTTGTTTTGAAAAAGTTTGGGTATAATTTGAATTTTTTTGAAAAACTTTAATACTAAAATGTTGATTTTGAACTTTTTTTTTGGATTGAATTGTAAGGTTGAAAAAATTTGGGCTTAAATTGCAAATTTTAATTTTAAAGAAGTTCTGTACTAAAATGTCCTTTTTAAAAAAGTTATGGTATAGTTTGAAAATTTTGAAAAACATTTGAAAATTTTGAAAAACATTTGAAAATTTTGAAAAATCTTTGTACTAAAATGCCAATTTTCAAAAAAATTAGGGTTGAATGTCAAGTTTTGAAAAAGTTTAGGGTTAAATTGCAAATTTGAAGAAAAATTGTATTGCAATTTCTGTCTTGAAAAAGTTTGGGTACAATTTGCAGATTTTGAAAAACTTTAGCACTAAAATATCAATTTTGAAAACGTTTTGGGTTCAAAAGCAAGTTTTCAAAACCGTTTTGGGTTGAATTGCAATTTTTTTTAAAGTTTGGAGCTAAATTGAAAATTTCCAAAAACTATTGTACCAAAATGTCAGTTTTCAAATGTTATGGGTACAATTGTTAATTTGTAAAAAGTTTGTTACTTAAATATCAGTTTTGAAAATGTTTTGGGTTCAATTGTCAATTTTAAAAAAGTTTTGGGCTAGATTGCGCTATCCTAAAAAGTTTTGTACTCAATTGCAATATTTTTAAAAGTTCAATACGTATCTGGGTGTTCTTAATGTTTCGAGGTATGAGAGACACACCATCAAGAGATGGTCATGGCCGGGATGAGTCCACCTTACGATCATGAATGAGGATCTCGCTCCACACGGCCTCGTGAGGAGGAGTCTCCAGCGCCCTCTACCGGGTCGGTACATGTCGATCGGCTTGATGATGTCCCATCGGCTCCCCAATGTAGATGAGCATCACCACCGCGCCGACCTCCACTTTCGCTGCCAGAGAGGGGACTGAATGGCAGATTAGTCACTCGCATCGAATAGTAAGTCTTGTGCCTATTTAATTTTATGATTTTGTCTATGTATATGTTTATATACTAACATATATATTTTGTGCATTTTGAGACAAACATCGTCCCGTGTGTCAAAAGCAATTTCGACAATCTGCTCGAATCGCTTCTCCAGATTCCCTCACTCGTACTACGAGTAGAGGTGTCAAAAACTGACCCGACCTGGTTAACCCGCCTAACCTGACCTGAACCTGACTCGAGTTGACCAAAAAATTCAATGAACCGAACCTGACCTGACCTGAACCCAAACCCGACCTGACCCGAGAACAGCTCGACCCGAATGAACCCGTAACCCGACCTGACCCGAAACCAACTCAACCCGAAATGACCTAGAACCAGAATGACCCAAACCTGATGAACCCGTGACCCGAACCCGACCTGACCCGAATCCCGAACCCGATTAACCCGAATCTAAACCCTACCAGAAATAAACTATCATCGTAACAAAATTTAATCATCTACTGCATTATAAAATTACTATCATCATAACAAAATAAACTACTATCACTAATTGTCTAAACTCTAAAGCAAGAAAATGGTAGTACATAACGAAAGTTGTCCATAAATGACCAAATGCAATTGTAAATTCCAAAATGTAATAATCTAACGCATCAAATACACAATTCTAAAATATAATCAGTCATGCATCAAATACAAAACCGAAATAATGATGATGCAGTTCTTCAAGTAATCCGTAAATTTGGCCTCCATCCATGCAGCGGATTCTTTAGTATAGTAAAATATTTGTTTCACAATGACAGAATCAAAGGGACTCAAATAGGTGTAACTAATGATACAAATGAAACATACTTCATTTAACATCACTGAAATCAAACGTACCTCTAGATGGCATGAGAACTAGAAGCTACTTTAGAATTGGTAACAGACTTTAAAGGAACTTCTAAACCATTCAGATGAAGTAAGAGAATTTTTTTTACCCTCATTCAAGATAAAAAAAAAATATTCACGTTTTACCCTTAAACTTTTAATTTTTTTCATTTGAACCCTATACCGCTATTTTCTACGTTTCGGCTAGTACACAACACAACCAAAATGGACGAAACAACCGATACAACTCAGTACGGCTGTCGATTCAATTTTGGCCTAAACAGTGTCGTTTCATGGCCGATACCAGTATGAAATCGGCGTACCGGCCAGTACAAAATGGTATTTAATACCATGTCCAGGATGTTGCTCTACTCGATGTCCAATTTTTTATTTTATTGGAGGAATTTGCAATCTTTAAAATTGTTGGAACAATATTCAATTTTTAATTTTGTTGTGATAAATTGACAATGTTCAATTTTTAATCTTTTGGAATAATGTGCAATCTCCAATTTTGTTGGAACAATATACAATTTCCAAATTTATTGTATTACAAATTGATAATGTTCAAATTCTAATATTTTGGAAAAATGTGCATTCTCCAATTTTATTAGAGCAATGACCATTTTCCAATTTTGTAGGACGAATCTAATATCCAAAAAATTTGAAAGAATTTGTAATCTCCAAAATTGTTGAGCAATGTTCAATTTTCAATTTTGTTATGATAAATTGACAATATCCAAATTCTAAACTTTTAGGATAATCTGCAATCTCCAAAAAAATTGGAACAATATCTAATTTCCAATTTTGTTAGAAGAATATCTAATATCTAATTTTGTTGGAGGAATTCCTAATTTTCAAAGTTGTTGGAGAAATGTTCCATTTTTAATTTTTTTCTGACAATTTAACAATGTCCAAATTCTAATCTTTTATAACAATGTGCAATCTCCAATTTTTTTGGACCAATGCCCAATTTCCAAAATTATTGTATTATAAATTGACAATATTTTTAATCTTTTGGAACAATATGTGCAATCTCCAATTTTTTTGAAGTAATATCCAATTTTCAAAATTATTATATTATAAATTAACAATGTTCAAATTCTAATCTTTTAAAAAAATGTGCAATCTCCAATTTTATTGGAGCAATGTCTAATTTCCAATTTTGTTGGACGAATGTCTAATATCCAAATTTATTGGAGGAATTTGCAATTTCCAAAATTGTTGGAGTAATGTTCAATTTTTTATTTTATTGTAAAAAATTGGCAATGTCCAAATTTTAAACTTTTAGAATAATGTGCAATCTTCAATTTTCTTGGAGCAATATCCAATTTTCAATTTTGTTGGAAGAATATCTAATATCCAATTTTATTGGTGGAATTCCTAATTTCCAAAATTGTTGAAGCAATGTTCCATTTTTAATTTTGTTATGACAATTTAACAGTTTTCAAATTCTAATCTTTTTGAATAATGTGCAATCTCCAATTTTATTGGAGCAATGTCAAATTTCCAAAATTATTGTATTACAAATTGATCATATTTCTAATCTTTTGAAACAATGTGCAATCTCTAATTTTGTTGGAGCAATGTCCAATTTCTAAAATTATTGTATTACAAATTAACAATATTTCTAATCTTTTAGAACAACGTGCAATCTTCAATTTTGTTGGACCAATATCTAATTTTTAATTTTATTGGAGGAATTAATCTCCAATTTTATTGGAGAAATATCCAATTTCTAAAATTATTGGAGAAATATTCAATTTCCAATTTTGTTAGAACAATGTCTAATTTCTCTAAAATTTTGTTAGAAGGACTCCGCAAAATAGATTTATTTTGAAGTCCAACGAAAACGGGAAGGGAAAATGTAAATAATTTTCTTAGTATATCATTTTTGTATATATGAATATAAAATATGTAATATTATTTTTAATAAAAAAAATTATATCCATAAAAATAAAAAAAAGTTTAATTTAAAAATTTCAACTACTCGAACTTGGACCGACGAAACTCGAACTTGGACGCGTAGAAACCCGAACTTGGTCCAGAAGAAACTCGAACTTAGACCCGAAGAAACCCAAAAATTGACCCAAAGAAACTCGAACTTAGACCCGAAGAAACCAAAACTTGGACCCGAAGAAACCCGACCTGGACGCGACCTTAACCCGAGACTAAAACAACCTGAAAGCTGAATGACTTGAACCCAAACTGGATCGAAATAAACTCAACCTGATGGCCACTCGAATCTGAATAACCCAAACATGAACCCGACCTGACCTGAAATCAGCTCAACCCGAAATGACCGGAAACCTGAATGACCCGAAGTCAAACCCGACCTGACCCGAAAATAGCTCAATCCGAAATAACCTGAAATCTGAATGACCCGACCTGAACCCGCCTAATTGACACCCCTACTTGTCAGTTTCCTTAATACAATTGACCCGAAATGATGCAGGTTAACCACACTCTATAAGTCTCATGGGTTTCCTTTGCCTTTCATGGGGAGCAAGCTTCTGCTCATTCTCCCCTGATCTAGTACACACCCACCTCCTTCTCATGACAATATATGTACCTGGGTACACTTTTCTCTCAGATCTTATCATTCCAATACCCATAAATTTTGCATAACATTTATAGAATCGCTCTACACTCTCTATATCATCAAAAACTATTTCCTTCAAATCCACAAGTTCCCACTTTTGTATTCACTTACTCAACTGTAACACTATGGCTTTCCAATGATCATCAAAATCTTCATCATTAACCACGTTCTCATATGTGACATCCACTACAGTATTCTCTTCTACATTCACTTATGTTTCATCGATAATTTCAATATTTTCTACTCCTTTACCTCTCCAATTACTGTGTCCAGGATTGTCACCACTCCCTCCCTCTGAAACACTAGCGCACGCGGAAGCATACTGTGGTGCGGAGGGGGAGGTGACGGTGGGATTTGCATTGCGTTGCCAACTGAACCGATAACTACCGCAGTGGGCGGAATCCATAACCCATTCACAACACAGATAAAATATACACAAACAGTTCATGCATAAATATGTGAGCTCCGCTCAATCCAGATACTCCAGAAAGGAGCCCAACACTCCCCGAATAAACAACATAGTCAGATGATCTAGTACTACTGAACATATACATACATGATCCAAAACATGTTCAGAGCTATATGTAAGGATGCATGCTACTCCTACAGAGCTCATATCTTAAAAGCATTGCACCTACTAGCTCGGATGTTAGAGTCGTCCACCCCGACAATCCACCCAAAAATATTTGCTGCTGCTGCTGCTGCTACTGCTAAACACACAAGGTAAGTTAAACCGTCATAAAATCCATGTGAGCTCACCCACAAAATCAGATAACTTAAACCCTCAATCGAGGTCACCCCTAAACAGAGACAGAAACATAACTAATTCTAGGAGCTACATATATACCTGTAATATCAAAATTTAGATCAACCGCACGAACCTAAGTCGCAGGTTGTTTCCCAGGAGCTCCTGAAATAGTAATTGTAAGGGGGTGAGTCCTCGAGAGGTACTCAGTAAAGGCTGAGGTAGAGATAATGGTTTAAAAGAAATATCCTGCAAAAAATGGTTAGTGTACAATGTTAGCCCTGCAACAAAGGGTTAGTATCGTAGTTTATATGTGATGTTGTGCATCATGTGCACAATAGTCATATTATCATTCATATGTGTCCCGCAGGGCAATGCTACGAACATAAACCTGCACAAGACAAATCAGATCATTCATACAAAACATAATGCATAAAGTGCAGAATGAACAATAAAATATTTACATTGCCCCGAAGAATCACATTTTCAGAATTCCTGCATCCAAAGATCAGAACACATACAAATATCCAAAACAGAACATAACAGAATTGACGGCCCCCTGAAGATCGGGCTGGATATCGATACACTCGGAGGTAATATACAGAACAGAGGCATGGTACCAGCCAGGGCCTAGGACCCTTAACATAAAACTGTAACAGAACATAACAGAACAGAATCCCATATATAAGCAGATCACTGATCATAAAATGATCAGGACATAACAGAATCGTATGATTTGTCACAAAGTGACCATACAGATTC
>JBBYHH010655942.1:0-10357 GCA_038382905.1 Daphne laureola
TCTCGGAGAGGTGGAAGGTGCGGATAGTGTGGGTCTCGCGTAGGCTGAGACGAGAGGTGGACCCGCCTTGGCCTCTCTCTATTGTCCTGGCTTCGCGTGTGTTGGGTTCTGCCCTCAGCCTACGAGGGCTTGCTCTGCGGCCTGATTATCTCCTCCGCATGCATGAATATGATGGCCCTGTCAAGGAACTGCTCCATGTTACCCGGGGGATTTGTATTTACTTCCACGAAGAATCTGGAGTCTCATTGCAACTCTTGCATGGCCGTGAGGAGTCTCGTTTCTTCACTGAGGCTAGGGACTTGGATAGCTTCAGCCTGAAAGTGCTGGATGTACTCCCTTAGAGGCTCCTCCTTGCGCTGCCGCACCTTGAGTAGGTGGGCCGGTGTTTTCGGCAAAGGCTTGGAACCTATAAAATAGTTAGAGAAAGTGAGGGATAGTTCATCGAAAGAGGTAAACTTCTTACCCCTAAGCGTGCTATACCACGCGGAAGCTACTCCTGTCAGTGTAGAACTAACGACGCGGCACGTAGTGCTATCATCTGCTCTGGCGATGGTCATTGCTGAGACGTATCGCTGCAGGTGTATGTCTGGATCGGAGAGCCCGTCATAAGCGTCGTGCTTTGGCTACCGGAACTGCTCCGGTAGTGGTAAGGCAAGGATTTGGCTTGTGAATGGTTGGGCCCTAAGGTGGCTTAGGCTCAGCCTTGCGCTCGAGGCATTGATCCTCTCCTCACGTTTCTCCATCTGCTCGAGGCATCAGTTAAGCGCGTTAAGGGTGGCGGTGTGATCATGGTCTGTCGCGTTTTTTTGTTGTTGAGGAGGTGGTGTGTTGGCGGCCTGGTGTGCTCGCGGAATGGCTCTGTCGTTGTCCAGTATTTCTCTAAGAGTGGCCGCTAGTGTATTGCGGAGGTTTTCAGCCACCTCCTCCATTATGGACGCCATTGTGGCTTGGTCTAGACCCGCCACATTGGTTTATTGAAGAACTACGTTCTGCTGGACGTCTACCACCCCTCCTTGAGGAGCGGGGTTTTCTCCTATTGTGTGAACGGAGATGTTGTCCTCCTGGTGCACTGGGTTCTCATGTTCGCCATTGGTTGTCCCTTCATTCAGGCGTTCGTTCGCTCTCATTTTCGGCATGTTGAGTTTCGTGGATTCAGTTTGTTTCCCACAGACGGCGCCAATCTGATAGCCGATATCTCGGCCACCCAGATAATGTTGTTGATATCCTCCATTCCTTCTCGTCGATGGTTTCTTAAAAGGACCCGTGGTTGTGGAACCCCGGGGAGATACTTCGACGCTTAAGTTAGTTTAGGAACTCAAGGTCTAAATGTGTGTAGTTTGAGAGAATATCATACCGTTACTCTCAGGTGAACCCCTTTATATAGCGATCCGCCTCCTGGATTCCCAGACCACGCCTCCATGTTTGTAGGAAATGTGGAAGTTAAGGAGAACGTGGGAGTTGCGGAGAACGTGGGAGTTGAGGAGGACGTGGGAGTCATGAGAGGGAGGACGTGGCTCCCCTGTCCAGGTGCGGGCTCGCTCGTGGAGGGGCGGTCGCCCAGGTTCGCATGCGAGGGCCGATCATGCGCATCCTTTGATGGGGCTGGCTGTGTTTGCACGTGCGGTAGATGTTATGCGAACTCACGGAGGGGTACGCCTAGGTTGCTGCGCGAGCCCTGCTGAGGCGCATGCTTGAAGAAAGGTGTACGAGGCCTACTGAGGCACATGCTTGGATAAAGGGTACGCGAGGCCTGCTGAGGCAGATGCTTGGATAAAGGATGCGCGAGGCCTGCTGAGGCGAATGCTTGGATAGTGTACCACAAGGTGAATGAGACATCCGCTAGTCCAACCAATGAAGGAACTAGTCTCAGAGCATCTTTGAGCTTGGACAAGAGCAACTTCAGGTAGGCATCAGATCTACTGGATCTAACTCTGATCAAAACTATCAGAATCGTTCTGGCCAAAGAAAGGCAGAGCCGATGATGAAAAACATGACATTCCCAAAATAAGACTATCATCTCGATCTCCAACAGTGGTCCCGATGTGGAAAGAGCCCGAACTCCCACCGTGAAACTCATTGACCAACGCTACGCGAGCGGAAGAGAGATTCAAAGATCCCCATCACCCCGGATCTGAAAGACTTGGGACCGATCCCCGAGACCCAAACGTCTAGTCAGGGAAGATCCAAGGGACAAAGTCATTAGACAAATGATGCGGAGGTTGGAGGAAGTAGAGAGGGACCTGAGAAGGACATCAGAAGTAAGGTCATGGGGGTCCTCAAATAAAAAAGGGTCATTCGCTCACCGAATTCGGGAAAGCCCAATGCCGAGGGTTTTTTACCTCTCACATCCGTTGGAGATTTATCACGGTGCGGGGGACCCAGATGCGTTCATCAGAAAATACAAGAGAGCCATGAAACTAAAAGGAGCGGATGAAGATGCCCTGTGTAAATGTCTCAAAGTAGCCCTCGGAGGACCGGCCTCGAGCTAATATAATGCCTTGCCATCATATTCAATTTCTTCCTTTGGAGAACTCGCTACAAAATTTACAACCTATTTCATCAGGAGCAAGCAATCAGCAAAGCGGGCCATCCAGATGTTTCACATCAAACAAAAGCCGAACGAAAGCATTCGGGAGTTTGTTGAAAGGTTCAATAGAGAATCAGTTCATGCATCAGACTTGATAGCTAATATCCTTATCATGGGTTTCATAAAAGCTCTGCTGCCCAACTCCAGACTAGCATATGAATTGTCCAAGAAAAACCCTTCCTAGGTCAAAGAGATGTATTCAGTAACTCATGAACATATGATAGCTCAGGAGCTGTTGTCTCAAGGGGAAGTAAAAACCAAAGTCAGAGAGACTCGAGAGCACAGGGTAGAGGATCAAAGAACAAATCCCAGGGGTTCTGAAGGTTGGGGAGCCCAAAGGAAGGGGTTCACGAAACCCATATCAATGAACCCCTTCAATACATCCCGGACCACTATTCTGGCCGCACTCAAAAAGAAAGGAAACGTAAGTGGGCCGAGGGCAATGCCAGAAGGAGCCAAGCACAATGAGGCACAGTACTGTCAATTCCATCGGGAGAACAGACACAACACCAAACAATGTTATCAATTGAAAAGATACATTGAGCACTTAATCAAGAAAGGCTTTGTGCCATAATACCTGAAAATGCCCTCGGGTGAAGGAGAGAGGTCGGCCCAAGGAAAATAAAAGAATGACAATGAAGGGTCTGATTTAGACAAAAGGGGGAGAAGGAAGTCTCCAGGCCGAGCTACTAGTATAATCAACACCATCACTACAACCCTGGGATCCAGCGAGAGGAAAATGAAAGCAAGGGAGATAACATCCCTCAACTATGGTGGACCTTCAGACAAAGTAAAAAGAGCCGATGGCACAGAAGTGAAGATTCCACACTATGATCCACTGGTCATCACTGTAAGAGTCAAAATGATAGATTTCAAATGAGTTCTTTGTGATGATGGCTCGAACGCAGATGTGTTGTTCGCCAAAAATTTCAAAGGGATCAATTTGAAGTCAAGCAAGCTCACCCTAGTGAAAATTGCTACCTACGAGGTCAGACCAGATGAATTACATGTCCTCGGGTGCATTGAACTCCCAACCATATTCATGGGTTTGGGTCCCGAAGGAGAGATCATTACACAACTCTAATGATCAAATATCTGGTCATCGACGTGCCCTCGACCTACAATGCCATCATTCCTTAGGGAAACACAAGGTGCCATTCACATGAGGAGTGACATCAAGTATTTGACAGTCACGTTCGAAATTGATGAAGGTGATGCATTTATCTATATCAATCAAAAGGAATCAAAGGAAATAATGCGCATCAGTTAGAAGTACCCGAAGTTCAAAGTGCCGAAGGAAAAAGAGGTCGATGACTTACAAACAGAGGAAGTCATGGTTACTGAGGAAGGATCCACGTGAATTGAAACCAATCTTCCTGAGGGAAGTAAAGCCAAGCTTCTTATCCTACCTCAGTCAAATAAAGATCTCTTTCCCTACTTTCCGAGTGACATGCCCGGGATCGACCCTCAAGTAATTCAACATAACCTTTGCGTTGACCCAAATGCATGACCGATAAAATAAAAGAAGTGTAATAACACCCCCTCAAAAGAACCTTCATCAAGGAGCAAATTTCAAAACTACTCAATGTTGGTGTCATCAGAGAAGCCTCGTATCCCGAATGGTTGAGAAACCAGGTGGTCGCATCTAGAGAAGATAGTGACAAACTACGCATGTGCATTGATTTTACCAACATAAATGACACCTGCCCGAAGGACCCATATCCAACGCCACCAGTGGATAAACTGGTGGATTCGATAGCCAGGCATGCCAGGCTTAGCTTTCTGAATGCTTACAGCGGGTATGATCAAATTTGAATGAATCTCAAAGATGAGGAAAAGACCTCATTCATTAGTGACTCTGGCATACATTGTTACAAAAGGATGGTCTTTGGGCTTAAAAATGCTAGAGCCACTTACCAAAGACTCATGGCCTGTAGAAGAGTTCGGCATTAACCTCCACTTCGCACCAGTAGCATACCCATAAAGTAACGGACATATCGAAGTCTCAAACCAAACCATTAAAGAAGGTTTGAAGAAAAGAATGGGAAAATCTAAAGGGAAATCACCTGGTGAACTCTCACATGTCCTTTGGAGCTACTGAACCACCCCTAGAAGAGCCACCGGGGAAACCCCTTCTGCACTGACATACGACACTCAAGCATTGATCCCAATAGAAGTAACTTATACATCCCTCTGGGCCCAAGCATTCTAAGAAGTTGAAAATGAAAAACGGTTAAGGACTAACCTGGATTTGCTTGAGGGTAGAAGAGAGCAAGCTGAATTCAGAAGGAAAACTTTTCAAGAAAGAACGGCCAAATCCATCAATGCAAAATTAAGATCAAAAGGAATATTAATTAGAGATTTAGTCCTAAGGCAAACAAAGTTGGGTTCAAGAAAACCCAAATGAGGAGTGTTCGGGAAAACATGGGAATGACCTTTTAAAGTAATTCACAAAGATTGAAAAGGCGTATATAGACTTCGGGATGAAGTAGGCAAAGATCTCAAACACTCTTACCACTCTGAAGCACTCAAGAAATTTTACGTGTAAATGGCACATTTCTGAAAAATCCAATAAAAGTGAAGGAGAGGATGTAGGCTTATGCCGAACCTTTATAAAAATGAATGGCTCGAAACTACTATATTCATTAAGCAAAAGCCTGAAGGCTATTAACAAAAGAACAAAGCCGAAGGCCAAAACAAATGTAGCGTAAGATATTACAAATCAGAAGGGTCGGTTGCATGAGGTTCCTCCGGGGGAAGATCTGAAGGTTGAGGTATCACAGGCTTAGATGGCATCGGGGACCACAAGAACTCCGGGCCAAACCAAGAAGGGTCCAAAGTATATCGCTCCTTTGCATTCAGACCAGAAAGATCAATCCCTGGGTTGAGGCCTACTATTTGTCTCCGGGCCAGACGTAAGCTTTCATTAAATTTGCCTACGGCCTGGATGGCCTTGTCCTTTATTTTCTGGCCGAACCCAGAGATCATCTCAGAAGCCTTTTTCAATTTAGCCTCGAACCTGTCGATCTTCTCAATCTCAGAGAAATTCTTCAGATTGGTATAATCAACTCCAGCGGCATCGGCTTTCTTCTGGAGAAGTTCTACTCTCCCCTTCAGCTCATAGACTTCATCTTCAGTGGCCTTCAAATGAGCCATCTGGGAATCCATCACTTTGGTCAAAGCCTCCTCAGCCTTAGCAAAAGTTGCTACCTCAGATTCGGTGCCCCCTACAAGCTCGAGCTCAGCTCGAAGCTCATCAACCGGGAGCTCGAACGACTTAGGATGACTTGCAATTCATCCTAAGACTTGTTCATAGATATTGATCCTTTGGATCATCTTGGCAACGACTGACAAAGACTGATTCACCCGAACCAGTTGGGCCATCCATCCGGCCACACAATGGATCTGTAATCAAAAGCGTGACAGCACTAAAAAAGAAAGCTAATAGAAAAAAAAAAGAAATTACCTGAGCAGCCTGAATAGTCATTTTGGAAGCTGCCACATCTAAGTCCGGGAGGAGAGTTTGGAGGTTATCCATAGTCTAGGCTGTCATGATCCCCTTCCACAACTCTGGATCGATGGCCCTAGCTTCTTCTTCTTTCAGAATATTTTGGTCGTCAAGGAGCAGCCAACCAGGTTCCCAGGGGATCATATCCATACCCAAGCGTTGCAGCTGGGCATCCCTCTATTGATGTTTTCACTTCCGGACGTCTCTCCAATCCAGACTTAGAGCACAAAAATGAAAAAAAGACAAGTAGTGAAGAGGATCATCCCCGAACATCCGACACAAGTTATACAAGATTGGCTAAAAAGGGAGAGACTTAAACTTAATTGGCATTCTATTCTTACATAACACGTACTCCATCGAGATTAAATCATCGAGCGCCTCACCAACAGGAATGAACTTTTTGTATTTCCCCCATGCGATCTTTCTCCTTTTTGCATCCAGAGCCTCAATGGATCATAGACCTAATCACAAGTCACAGCAACAAGGATGTGGAAACTATTCTCACCCGAAGTTCGAGGATGAGGGCCATCACCTCCTGAGGCTCCATGATATTCAAAGTCATCCACCTCAGAAGCACCATCAGAGCCATCCTCTAATTTGGCCGTAGCAGGGACACCCAAACCAGAACCCTTCTTTTTCTTTGGGACCCATTTAGGAGTGGGTTCGGCGTCCTTCACCGAAGCCTGAGTAGGTGGACCATCTACGGTACACCGAAAGATCTCCTCAAAGTTAACATCCTCATCGGAAAAGAAGCTTATCTCTACAAAAAGTCAAAACAAATTAGAGTTAATACTAAAAGTGAACAAAACCACCAAGTATAGAACATAAACCTTTGACAAAAGCATCATGAGATATTTCTCGATGAAGACACCAAACCAATGCTACATCTCGACTGGATGGAGAACAAGCTTGAACCCAAGAGAACTAAGATCACCCTTTATTAACCCAAGGTACGTAAGAACGCCCTGGGTAATCAAACACCAATGAAGTGGCATCGGGAACAGTTCTCCGGGATCATCGTCGAACCAGTTCACTAGTTGATGAAGTTTATTATGAAACTTGGTGTAATTTTCCTTCGATATGCGGTTATTGAGAAGGCGCCAAGGCACCTTGACATCGAGGAGATCCCTAACCTTCTAGGCAGTCTGAAGTTTCTAGGAGGGATTAGGCTGTAGGAAGAAGAATTCTTTATGCCAACTTTGGTGGCTAGTTGGACATTTCCAAGAAAAGTTGTATTTTATTGTGGATGTTCCCCGGGGCACGAAGTAGTAGAAACAACTCAGAGCCTTGGTCATTATTTTGTAATACTACAAAAACATCAGAAGGATAGGATTCACCCCGAACGCACCACAAATGGTAAGAAAAGTGTTTATATGGTTGTAGGTGTTCAGGCTGAATTGGTTGACTGCTAACCCATGGGCATTGGCCAACTGATGGAGAAAAGGATGTGGGGGAAAGCGGAGCCCGCATTCAAACTAGGCCTTGAAGACAACCATCCAACCAATGCCAGGTTCATACACTTTACAATTATTAGTAGGAACCCGAGTACGGATGGATCGAGGTAAACAGTAGGATGACTGCCACTCCCGAACCAAGTCTGGAGTGTCCTAACTTTTAAAATGCTCGACGTCGGTCCAATATCCCTTAGGCACAACACCCTTTACCTCTCGAAGGCATTGGTCCGAAGGGCGAGCGGTAGAGGGAGGAGGAAAAGAAGTCATTTATTTACCTCAGATAACGAGACTGAAGAAGCTGACTCGAGCAGATGGGCCAAGAAAATAGAACTCTCAGCAGCCTGGTCAACCACCACTTTATGAGAGCAGTAGAAGAAAATTTCCTTCAGAAGTTTTCCAAAAGGATCAGGAGCGTCAGCTAACCTCCGTTCAAATTTTGATAAGCTGGTTTCAGCAACTCTACCATCACTATGCCGTCGTCCCTTTAAAAATCTCATCACCTGATGGAGCATAGGACGATCCATTATTTGAGACCTTAAAAATCACAGGAAAGAACTAGGCAACTGAGAATAACAAGCAAGAATGAGAAGTGAAAGTTCCAATCCACTTCTCAAGTATTTAAGGAAAGTCCGGAATATGAAACGTCACTAGAAGATCAATCCACACCATTGATCGATAAATGTACCCCGAGATTCATGCAATTTAAAACCACCATTACCCGAAGGACAGCTTTCAGGATTCACGAAAAACTACCATTACCCAGAGGAAAGCATCTAGGAATCAAAGGTGGGCAATTTCAAAGGCCCCAAAATTTAAATGGCCAGATGCGTATGCATCTGGGAATCAACGTGGGGTAATCTTAAAGGCCCCAATATCCAAATGGTCGGATGCGCATGCATATGAGAATCAAAGGGAGGCAATCTCAAACGCCCCAATATCCAAATGACCGGATGCGCATGCATCCAGGAATCAACGTGGGAGAATCTCAAAGGGGGGAAATCTCAAAGGCCCCAAAATTTAAATGGCCGGATGCACCTGCATCCAGGAATCAACGTGGGAGAATCTAAAAGGCCCCAAAATTCAAATGGCTGGATGCACCTGCATTCGGGAATCAAAGAGGGCCAATCTCAAAGGCTCCAAAATTCAAATTGCCACATGCACCTGCGTCCGGGAATCAGAGGTGGGCAATCTTGAAGGCCCCAAAATTCAAATGGTCGGATGCACTTGCATCCAGGAATAAAAGGGAGGCAATCTAAAAGGCCCCAAAATCCAAATGGTCGGATGCACCTGCATCCAGGAATCAAAGGGGGGCAATCTCGAAGGCCCTAAAATTCAAATGGTCGGATGCACCTGCATATGGGAATAAAAGGGGGGCAATCTCAAAGGCCCCAAATCTCAGAATAACCAATAAAAGAGACCCTTAACCCAAGATCGATGACCTGGAGTCCTTCCAGCCCGCCAGATCACCATTCGTGGGGACCTGATGGTCGATAAGGCCAACCTAACTCACCAAGGCCCAAATTGGGCCTACTAGACCTAGGCCCAAAAAAGCCCGAATAGGAGCTTAAAGTCACCAACCCAGGATAGAAGGCCTACTAAAAACCTCCAAGACTGTACTACCCGGATACATGAGCATACGGACCGAGGACATGCCCTCGACACATTACCACATGATGACCTGCCTCCAGAATACATTTTCCACCTATCCTCTAACAACACCACCTCTTTCTTATCAAAGTATTACGAATGTTCCACTCTATTAGACAAGACTATATAAGCCTACATCATTCCTTCATTCAAGATAACTATTCACTCTACCCAAGGTCTGGGATATTCTATTTGATGAATATACTTACTTAAGCATCAAATGACCCACCACCAGGTAAAACTCCAGCACAGTCTACAGATTCTGTTAATTATTTAGGGTAATCTATGATACTATGGAAGTAGAGTTTCTTGTCATCAAGACCAGAAGGCAGAGGCTCAACAGCATAGTGGTCCCCATCGAAGGACCACCACCAGGTATGATTATGTCTTTGATGAGTATTGAGTCCTAATCACCACCCAAGCATCTAGTTTTATGTTTTCTATGATGTACATAATTTCTTTTAAAACACCCCTAAAAATTGAATTTTTTTCTAAAAATACAAAAACCATTAAATCAAAAAATTTAAAGGTAGATTGTATGAAGAATATTATGGGTATGTATATTTTTGATGATAGGATTGCATGTTCTATAGCATAGTTTTACTTTTTCTAGGGATAAATCCTACTTATAGTATATTTTTGGACTCTATGTGAAGCCTTCTTTTGATTGTTGTATGGTGTGAATTTAGGATTAAAGTTGGCATTTGAGCATGAAAAACTTCACATAGGATGGCTAGAAAACTAAGTTATTGAAAATTGTAGGAACTGAGATTTAGCTAGCTTGTGAATGAGAATTTTCTAAGAGGGTATCTAATACTTGTACTCTAAGTTTGGTCCATTCAGAATAATAGTTATGGTCAGGCGTGGAAAAACTGAGTCTTGGCTTAATTCCCTCTTCTGATTGCAAGCTTAAAGTACAAGTATGCGTTGAATCGTACCTTAAGGTGGTTGAGCCCGAGATGATACTTAGACATGTTTTCAGCTACACCGTATTCATGGCCTATAGTCCTTCTCCTATGATCCTAACTTAAGAACTTAGGCACCCAATCTCACATAAATTAAAAGTAGGTGCAAAAACATAAAAGAACCAAAGAAATGAAAAATAAAAAAGGTGGAAAAACAGAAAAACACCACAGAAAAGATAAAGGAAGTGAATAAGTG
>JBBYHH010656053.1:0-10356 GCA_038382905.1 Daphne laureola
ATTCTAAGATCATTCATGCACTAACATTACACTTTCCCTTCAAATTCCAACATTTAGCAAAATTACCCAATTATGAACTCAATCCATAACTCCATTATTCTCAATGATTCACAACTCAATCTAAGTATTAAAGTTGCTCAGAATCATCAAACAAACATAATTGGAGCAATAATTTATCTAATTACAACACTTCGTTCTTCCATCCAGTCCTATGGGTTTTGCCTTAGCTCTACGTTCAAGCAACAATTGAACATAACTCCAAGCATTAATGTTACTCCAAAAGCAGCAAAAAACAACAATTTGAAGTCAATTTAACTTTCCCCTAAAATTCGTTCATCACTGTTCATGAACCCCAAATTCCTAATCCGTCCAATTCATTCCAAATCAACAATGTATAACATGCTTCTAGCTCTAAATCGACACTAGAACATGTTTAAAACTCCATGCATAACAAGAAACCTCAGAAAATTCACCTTGAATTCGGACCCATTTTCCGAAAACGCTCCAAATGGTGAATGATTTGCATTTCCTTCCATGGATTCTTCACTCATGAGAGAATTCTCACATGTAGCTTAAAATCCCTTCGATTTTTGGCTTAGATTGAGCGTTTGGTGTGTAGGGAAGAGTTGTGGGTCGAGCGCCCCCCACTGGTGAAGAAGAGGAAGTCTGAAGAAATGAATTCGTTTATGTTTTCCCCGTGTTTTAACTACGCCCGAAATTCGCATTCAGGGTGCCAGGCGATCGCCGGACTTTTTTCTTGGTCGCCTGGTCCCTCACCTAAGCCTCTGTCATGTTTCGGCTGGGGTCATGTGATCGCCTGCACCAGACTCTATTCGCCTGGCCGGTCGCCTGGCCCACTAGCCATTTCGTTTCATGGGTCAAGCGATCGCCTGCACCAAGCCCCCTTTCGCCTGGTCGGTCGCCTGACCATTAGCCCACTTTCAATTTTTAGGTTCAGGCGATCGCCTTCCAGGAGCCTCGCTCGCCTGGCCGGTCGCCTGAGCCTCTGTCCCTTTTCACTTTGGGGGCCAGACGATCGCCTGGCAGGGAGCGCCTCTCGCCTACCCGGTTGCCTGGGCCCCTGCCCACTTTCATTTTCCTTTTTTGAACCTCCGACGATCGCCCTCCCTTTGGTGCGGATCACGCATCGCTCGCCCGCACCCGTTGCACTACAAACTTAAACATGATTTAAACTCCGAGATTAATATTCTCCCACGTACCTTGGTCATTTACCCAAGCTCCGGTGGATGGAATTTCCATCGGCTTACGGTGGGTGTAACAATGGGGGCAACCACATTTTGAATAAATTGATGCAAAATAACCTAGCTAAGAATGGTGTTGTGCACAAGATTTATTTAGCTTACCATCCGCAAACAAATGGACAAGCGGAGATTTCAAACTGGGAAGTCATGAACATTTTAGAGAAAATGGTCAATGTCAACCGAAAAGATTGGTCCCAAAGACTTGATGAGGCACTATAGGTGTTACAGTCCACCCCAGGATGACGGTAAATTTTTCTAAGTATTATACTTGGGGCCCGGATTCTGTTAGTACCGGGACTCTATTTTAAACGTGCGGAGCATGTTTTCTTCTAAGTATCATGTCTCGGGACTTCATTTGAGACTCATTTCCATGGGATTTCATATTTTGGATTTGGTACGTGAATCCCAAGCCATTTCACCAAAATTCACTTTGGAGGGCAAAATGGTCATTTTAGAAAATTGGACAAAATTGGAATTATGTTGGAGACATTATTTGGCACCATTTTAAGGAGAAATAAGGATGGCTTATTTATGTTACGATATGGAATTAAAAGAGATGATATTATATATTATGTCATGAGATAAGTAAGAAAAGTATATTGAAATGGAAAGTGAATTACACATGTCACCAAAGTGGTGATCAAATTATTATATCTTGGGATTATTTGTGAAGGAGAATATTTAAGGAGTGAATAGGAATATTTTATTTATGATATGGTAATTTAAATTAGAAAAGAAAACGGATAACGTAGTAGATAAATGAGATATTTAGAAAGGATAAGAGAGAGAGAGAAAAACATTTTTGGCAAAGTTCTTCCTCTCTCTCTCTCTCTCTTTCGGCCGAACCTTCTTCTTCATCAAAGGGTGTGTGTTTTGCTTCATTTATTCTCTTCTCTTTAGGGTCGAATTTAAGGGGTGAATTTTGGAAATTCTTCTTCATCAATTTCTTTAAGATTTGCTTAAGGTAAGCATGGATTTGAGATTATTTTGAAGTGGTATGAAGCTCTCCTACGTTTTTTCATCATGTTGGCCGATTTCATGAGCTAGGGTTATTATTCATGATCAAAGTTTGAATTGAGTTGGAAGTGAGTTTCTAAAGTGTTTTTTCGATGATAAATGGCTCAATTCTTGCTTGGGTTATTTTGGAAATTCCCTCCTTTGAATATTCATGAATGGCCAAATTTTAGGGGAAAATTAAGGATGTGTATTTGTTTTTGAATTATGGAAGTGTGTTGAATTAGAGATAGAATTGACCTCCTAAATTCATATGAGGGTGATTGGATCACTCTCTTTTGATGGGTTATGTGTTGTCCAAATTTATGGAAGTAATTCAAGATTGGTAGTTCTTTGTTAAATGTTGGATTTGGGTTGAATTTGGAATAAAGTGGAGTTCCTAAATTGTTGTATGGAATTTTGACAACATTTTGCTTGGTTACTCTCATTTCCATCATTTGGACGAAATTATGAATGATGAGTTAAGGGTTATGTTTTTTTTGAAGAATGTTGGGTTAGAGTTGAAATGGAGTTGAATTTGAGGTTCTGAAATGTTATATGGATGCATGGTAGCATTTCACTTGGTTGATCTTCTTTTCATGACATGGCCAAAATATGAAGCTTGAGTTAGAGCTTCTTTTGGTTTGGAAGTTGGATAATGGTTTGAGAATTGTATTCTTTGTTGTTGTGTGATTGTTCAGCTGTATTTTCTGTGGTTGGGCATCTTGGAATGTTAGCCGATACTCTGCCGGAATTTTGTTACAGATGTGGTTGCTCGGGTTGGTACTTGAAGTGTGTAAATTATCAGGTAAGGGTTCAACTCTCTTAATTATGCATTACTGGGATGCTTCTATGCTTATTGAGTTAGTTAAAGATAGTCTCGGGCTGAGGGTGAGGCCCGGTGATCCCCGGGGCTAGTTACATGGTAAGGTTAATGGTGTGGAGGTTTCAAGTTCAGAAGACCCAAATCTAGGATTACAATCTGATTCTGATGTGTATTGATCAGTCAGTGATCAATTCTGTGAATCTGATGTGCATTTGGTCATTTGATGATCAACTCTATGAATCTGAAGTGTATTGGTCATTTGATGATCAATTCTGTGATTCTGATGTGCTCTAATCAATTTATGATCAGTGATCTGATTACAATGGTTATGTGTTTTGGGGAACCCAGGCCCCTAGCTGGTACCATGCTTTTGTTCTGATTATGATTCTGGCAACGCCACTTGGTTGTGTACTGACCATCGGGGGCCGTCATATCAGTATGTGTTTCCGTTCAATGGGACGTGATGGTTTTGCTTCTGTCCGATGGGATGTCTGTATTTGCATATCATGTCATTTTACATATCATTAATCATGTGATACCTAGGTTGTATAAATTGTTTAGAACATGGCATAATAACCCCTTTTTGCAGGTTGTTCTTTAATACCATTACCCTTACCTAAGCCCTAACTGAGTTCCTTTCGAGGACTCACCCCCTTATGATTACCATTTTTCAAGAGGTTTTGATAATCAACCTGCAGAGTAGCTCCGTTAGGTTTTCTGTGGTTGGTACTTTCAGGTACATAATGCTCCTTGATGTGATTTATGTTCTGTGTGGGGGTGATCTTGATTGAGTTTGTTTCTGCTTGGGATTTCTAGATGAGCACTTGTAAACTACTAATGGTTAACTCCTTTATTTGTGTTAGAAGTAGTAGTAGTGACCTGGAGGTGGTCAAGTGTCTCAGGCTTTGTAGGTGTAGATGCATATGCACATGTAGCATGGATCATAATATGTGACTTGTATGATGGATCAGTTGCTTTTATGATTAGAAACTATGGTTATTGTACATAAGTGTTGAATATACCATTTTCCATGTTACCTCGATGTTTGGTGTAGGTTAAGGATAAGTATGCATATGTTTGAGATGATGCTTAAGATAGGCTTTTGTTGCCCTAATTGGTTATGGGTATATGCCTAAGTGTTAGGAACATTTTTCTTAAGTATTTGTGACTTGAGATTTTAAGTGTAATCCTCCTCCTTTGTACCTTGTGAATGTGCCATCTTTTGATATGCTTAGGAATGCATTAAGTTAGGGTACAATGGGCTGGGTTATGGGAACCACTGCACTAGAATGGCCCTCATTCTGTGCTAGTCACTCCCCTTTTCCACCCCGCTCCATTGCTTCCGCCCAGTGAGGGGTGACAATGGGCATATCGGATAGCTTACAAAAATCCTTTAGACATGTCCCTATTCGGGATCCTTTTGGGTAACGCATGCTATTTACCAGTGAAAATTGACTTCAAATCATTTTGGACGATAAATACAATAAATTATGATTGGAGAGCAACAAGTGAGAAAAGGTTGATCTAACTAAATGAACTCGAGGAAGCTTGGTTGGATGGCTATGATAATTCCATCATCTACAAAAAGAAGAGAAAAAGATGGCATGAAAAAAAAAGATTTTGAGGAGAAAATTTAAATACAGGGAGAGGGTGCTCTTATACAATTCAAGACTCAATCTCGTCCCTGAAAAGCTCAATTCTAGATGGTCGGGCCCCTTCAAAGTAGTGGAAGTTTACCCATTTGGAGCGGTGTAGCTTAAAAATCTCAAGGAGAACTCTACCTTCAAAGTTAATGGATAACGGGTCAAACACTATTTTGGAGAGGATCAGTTGAAGATTGGGTATCTAAACCTGCGAGATGCCCCTCAACTCCTCTGAAACAAATCATATGCCTAGCCACGAGGTTAAAACATGGCACTTTTTGGGAGGCAACCCAAATGATTAGAATTTTCTTTGAATTTGTAGTATTTTTTGTGATTTCTTTTATTCTCTTAGGATGTAAGTGGAAGTATGGTTAAATTGTGTATATTCTTGTTTTTTAGGTAAAAAAACAAGGTTTAAGATCAAAATACCAAACATGGAGCATTGGGGACAAAAGGAAGAACAACAAACCAAAACAAATTGAGCAGGGGCAGAAAAACGTACCTTATGTGTGGAGTTTTGGTGCAGACTCGAGTAGACATGTACGGATGTCTAGGAGTGGAGATCTCATGGTGCAGACAAATGGTGCGGAACCGAGCACCGCACTAGCCAAAGAGGTGTGGATGTCTAGAGGTGCATAACAAAAGTGCACGAGGCTCAGTATGGCACTTGACCACTGCACCATGCATTTGGTGTAGAGGTCTGGAGCTGAAGGAAAAATGTGTGCGGGTCACTCGTGCGGCTGTTAGCCTCTGCACCGTACAAACTCAAGGTGTGGGGCTGATCTCCAAGCAGGCTGGCGTGGACGTGAGGTACGGTGCGACACTTGTGCCCCACCAGGTGAAGGTGTGGAGCTATAGTGTGGAGTACATGCAGACCCTATGTGCACAACTTGTCTTCCACCTATAAAATGGCAAGCTCCTCTCCTCATTCTCATACCCTAGTTCTCACACCAGCCGCACCTCAAGAACACAAGTTGTTCTTACTCCTCAATTTTAGTCCACTCTCACCCCTCTAATTTTCTCTTAGATTTTTTGTTAATCTTCATCCTTTTCATCATCTAGAGTCACCAATCATCAATGTCGAAGGTATGCACTTCAATTTAACCTCTTTTTCAAAATTTGTTAACTAATTCGGTGAAATTGATATGAACCTTAGAAATTGGGGATTTTTTATTTCAAAATGGATGGTTGCAAATTTGATGAAATTGATGTTATATTAATGTTATTCTTGAGTTAGAGAGAATTTTAACACTGCTAAATTATGAGGTGACCAACTATTGATGAATTATGAGTGTAGATACCACACTTTCAGCCTTACTGAAGAAAAAGAGAAAAACTTTGTTTGTGTGTTTGCCATGATTTCTAAAGAAGTTCCTGTTAGTAAATGTAATGTTATGCTAAGTTTCCAAAAATGGATGATTGTGTTACATAATTGCTCAAGTAGAAACAAAATATCATGTAACTTGTCTTCATGAACTACACTAGAAATTAACAACATCAAGCTCAAATTCGGCCATGTCTTATTGAATCAATGCGGCCATAAATCTGTTCTGAACCTTTAGATGATGGTATTGCAGAATAAACGAAAGGGCATAATGGAGATTCCCGAACAAGAACAAGGCCCAAATCCTGGAAATACAAAAATCTCATCAATAACTCTCCCATCACCAAATATGAGTACGTCAAGGTAAAACAACTCAAGAAAGGGGAGTTGTGGTGGTAGGCACGTTATGTGCTCAATGATCTGAAGTTGGAATGAATTTGGGCAACAATGGAGAGGATTTAGTGGGGCTACACCATACACCCAAGGGAGACATCCAACAAACAATGGGTGATGGAGTTCTATGCGAATTTGTATAGGGAGATAGCAGCAGGAAACCGAGAACTGGAAACGATGATTGTGAGGAAGAAGAAAATTTGCATCTCCATTCCACAACTTCAGAGGCACTTGGGCTTAACCAATGATCATATTTGTTCTTGAAAATAAAAGGAAATGGCTTCATCCAAAGTTTCTCCAATGAGACCTCTAAATCCTAAAGAGGATTGTCCACACAAATCTTAAGGCCTGCCAAAGGCCACATTAGATCTCATTAGATAGGTTGGACATCTTATTCAAGATTGCAGAAGGACACTGGCCAGCCATCGCAAAACCAATCGAAGGCACACTTCTCATTAATGCCGACTCACCAAAGACATCATTTATACTGCCTCAACTGATTCATGACTTGTGTGTTCAGGCCGGTTTACCCAATCACCCTGCGGATCAGATACTTGATAATTTCCATAAGGAATGGTGGTTTGAGACCCACACTAGGTATGCCAAGGTAGCTACGGAAGGTAGATCCACCAGGGATGATTAAGAGCATTCAAAGGATACTTGAAGGACAAGCATGAGAGAGGCTTAAGGAGCAAGAGTGCTAATAAGATCCCAAACTTCAAACTATTGTAAATTTGTCATCAAAACTCCAAATGTGTCCCTTAAGGAGGCTGAAATGTATCCATAGAAATGAGGAATCTAATGCCAGTGGTTGTATTCCATTTGGAGGTCTGTAGCCCCATGGGCAGGTATTATAAGATCAATGCACCAAGCTCCTTCACAACACATAGCCAAGTTTGGAGTTCTTTGGAAGCCACCAACCTAAAGACTCCAAAAAGAGGCAAATAAGTATGCGTTGGAAATCCCTAGAAGAGAGGAAAACAATGGAGGTGGTTTCAAGTCATTTGGATAAGAAATGAAGCTTGTGCACCCATTTGAAGATGGTGAACGTGTCACTTTCATAGTGGTCCCCCTCAGAAGACTTGCAAGATCTTATCTTCAATTGTGACTACCTACTCCAGCAATGAATCCTTCTCTTTTGGGCATGTTTCAGAGTTCCTTTCAACGTATTTGAACCTTAAGAACTCATTTAGACTATTATGTTTTTTATTAGTAAGTTAACCTAGGCTAGCTTATATTAACTAGCTAGATTAGGGCCTAAACCACCTCTAGAAGGTGTTTAAGGTCCTAAACCCTAGGAAACGTTAGTATTTTCATACTTGACACTTGTATGCTTAAGTTTTTTAGCCTCCTAGGGTATATAGGAGTCACCACCCACCCTTGAACATTCAGAACACTAATGATGAATGCTTGAGTTGGGTTGTCTCCTCAAGCTTGGTTCTCACCTATCTGTCATTCCATATCCAGCCCTTGGGGATCATTCTTGAGGTTCAAGAACTAAATCTAGTGTCATACCACCATCGTAGGGTAGAAGTGCTAGATCCGCTCTCCTCCTCGGCACAAAGCCAAGTATTATCAAGCCAATCATGGTCTTGAAGATGCTTGAAGCCAACTTCTACCTTCTACCTCCTTCCCAGAGCTAGATCAAGGATCCAAGGCCTCCAACCAGCTTTAGGGAGGTTTTTATCAAGTGGTATCAGATCAACGATTTCTCTTGGAAAGGAAAACGTTGAAGCTTGCTTCAACCAAAACCCTTTGCATGTTCTTTTAATCGGTTGAAGTTTAGTGTTGTTTATGTTTTTTCATTCTGATTCTGTCTTGATATCTGGTTGCTCCAGGAAAACAATTTCCACTATCTACTAGAAAAAGTGTGATATTCAACTTTTCAGAAGGAAGGTTTTCGAAAAAAAAGAATGAGAAGTAGATGAAATTTGTGAATCTCTAAAACGTACCAAATCTAGTAACCAAGCTATTTGAAACCCTAAAATTTGTATTCTGTTCCATCTCAATTTTGTGTTGTTTTGGAGTCTCTTAAGCTAAGATTTTGTTATAAGTTTCAATAAATTCATGTGATCTTCAAGTTTTCAGAAGCCACTTTGTTTAAATTTGAGTCAGAACGAGCTCCAAATAGCTATTCTTTAAGACATACCCAAATCTATTAGCAAACTGAGTTCCGGTAGAAAATTGAAACCTTGGCTAGTCATATTTCATCTTTATTCTCCAAATCGCTGGGATATGTTGCCTTAAAGGTCCATACTAAACATACTAAAATGGTTTTGTAAAAAGCTTTCGAGAACTATTTAAAAAAAATCATTCAAATTGGAACCATGTTGCTAGCCACTTAGAGAAATTCCATATTTTCATGTGGCCCTTCTCCAAACTTGATCTCTTGTTTTCATTCGGCCCCCATCCACCTAGCCCAACCTAGCTTCAATAACTAGTGTATTGTATTCTACAGTTTGGAGATTTTTAGCATTATGTTTGTTCTTAAGTTTCAGATTGAGTAAATCACTACTCAAGTGCTTAGAGAATCTAGGAGGATGGTTGAGGATTTATGAGCTTGAGGTTAGAGTAAGCTTGAAAATAGTCCAAGGTGTCCCACATTGTTGATTGAACCGAAACACAATTTGAGAGCCACCAAAGGAAAAAAAAGTGAGGGAGATTTACTAATTTTATTTTTTAAGTGTGTAGGTAATGGAAGGCAAGCTTAAGTTCTTTGGTGATGAAACTATCAGTGGATATTGGCAATGGGAGCACAACATGGAAGCCTACTTTGTGGTATATTTATCACATGAATTAGAAAGATTAGGTTTTTCAAGAGCTTATCTACAAGAGAAAGCCAAAAGTTGGTTTGAAAATGTGCTCTTATAGATGAAAAGAGATGGGAAGGGAACCATTCGGTCATGGTATCAAATGAGGCAACTTATGAGGGACCGATATGCTTCCACCAACACCCTTCCATCTATGGCCTCCACTAAGACAAGTAGGCTGAGCCCCACGCCCTTGCACCAACCTTCACACCTTAGCTCCAACCACAACAACCGACCTATTTCACACCCCATCCATTGGTGCCCACCTCCTCCCATGACCCGAGCCACACTTCCACTTCCTTGGGTAGGCCTAGAGCGAACCCATACCTTGCCATATGTGCCTCCACCATTTGAGCACCCTAGCCCCTCTTACACCAATAAGATCGGAGCTCCCCACGACCACCTTTAGCTCACATATGGAGACATTACCCACTACACCCTTACCCCATAATTCTTTCAAGATGCTAAGCCTAGCCACACCCTAAATGAGGAAGACCTAGCTACCTTTGGTCACGACATTGATGGTTTAACACCTTTTGGGCACAAAGGAGCTACATATTTCTATGGTGAGGACGAGAGAAGAAAGATGGAGAGAGAATATTAGGGATTGAAAGAAAAGAAAAGTGAGATGGCATATTTACCAAAGAAAAATTCTAGAATGGGCATTATGAAACAAAGTGAGTGGAGTGTTCCGAGAGAAACACAAGTGAGGAAAGATTAGAGAAAACCAAGGCGAGAACTTACCCTTGATAGAAAAGTTTAAGGAATCCAACCTTCAATAAAGCTCATTGGTGATGCATATTGAATAGAGACCGCCGAACCATAAATGGAGGATGAACTTCATGAAAGAGGGGATCTACACTCCCTTACCTTAGGGATGTGTAAGCTCTTACCTATTATTGATGACTTTGATGCTTTTGATGACAATGATTCATTGTTTGAAAATGATGCTCCATGTGTTACTTCGGATGCCATAGGTGATAGTTGCATGCATGTGTTTGATGATGATTATATGATCTCATGTCATGCTAGTGGTCTTGATCCATACATTGATGATACTTTCCATGTGTTGCATGAAGATAAAGTGGTGGAACACCAAGAGCAT
>JBBYHH010656164.1:0-10356 GCA_038382905.1 Daphne laureola
CTTAAAACCTATCAAACACGTTAGAATAAATAACTTAAGAAAAGTTTTTACAAGTCGGGTTTTGGGATCACCACAACTTAGAATAGTCTAGCAAACGACGTCGACCGCCCGCCGCCGCTCTCAACCGAGCCGTTCCTTCTTATTCTAGTCAAAAGCTTCCGCATCACCGGGCAGCGGGACGGGGGTGACACCTGAGCCAATAACCAACCTCTGACCACGATCGAACGTAACCTGCCTCACAACGACTAAAACCACACCACTGCAAGAACCAACTGACTCTAATGTACCGTCACACGAAGAGATGGCCAACGGATCACCCAGGAAGGCTAAAACAGAGATCACCCATGGAGAAAGCCTGGAAGCCGACCCCACAGACTAGCCATGCTTCAGAATGCCTCGTGCACAAAATCTTGAAACCGGCAACAACTCGAGGACGGCGTAACACACCGTCAATGACAACAACTTGCCTCCCAAGCACATCCCAATGGCAGACCCAAGCAGGGGATATGATCTCGCGATCCAGACCCCATTAGGAGGAGCGCCGTGATGAAATTTAGGCATCACCAGAGAGATCGACGACGTCCATCGCGAAGACGCCGGGGCGAGACGCCTACGACCTGAAGAGGCGGACTTCACTGCGAGAAGGGCGGACTATGCCACAAAGAGGCGAGACAACGACACCGGGGGAACCACAGGATCGACGCACGCAGAGGAGGCATCCCAACGGTGCACGACACCGATGGCAAGGCACTGCCTGCGGTGACGGAGGCGTTGAGGAAAGGAGAAAACCCTAGGAGACTCACACATTCTTTTGGAAGTTAAATGGTGCTAAATCTTTCTAACACTACATTAAGACACATTAAACTTCAAACTAGCAAACTTTTATCGCTCATCACTTATTACTCTTCTATTCAATTACGGAAGTGGTACTATTGATGAACAGTACCATTTCCAATCACAACACGCCACGCCATCCATTTTATTCTGTTTTTTTTTCTTTTGCTTTTAAAGTAGCACACCCAATAGAGTTGTCCGACCACTACGTAGCTGGGATGAGGCTCGTTGAGGCCTAAACCGCAGCGGCTCTGCAACTGCAGCTGTGATTTAGGCAGTAGTGAAATAAGACGCAGTGCGGCGCAGCGGCCACAACGATGCTGCTGCCTTACTGCACTTCAGGCCGCAGCGAAGCTGACTCAGCCTGCCACGCAGTCTGACACCAGTGCTGCGGCCCTTACTGCGCTTCAGGCCACAACAGTCTATTTTTATATTTTATATTTTTCCTTTTATTCTACCCAAAATATATTTATAAAATAAATAAAATAAAATAATTATATTACAAAATTCAATACATAATTGAAATATAAATATACATATATATATATACTGTCAATTTATAACAATTCACTACAAATATTAACAAAAAGTCCTAAAAATTATTGTCATCATTGTTCGGGTTGTTCGGGTTATTCAAGTAACTAGTAAAATCTTCATTAACCCCAAACAATGTGTCTATGAAACTATGAGGCCTATGTGCACCACCCTAGTCAGTCGGCTACGGTGTCATCATCTTGGGGCGATAATCCCCCTCTGGATGCCTCGGTGCCATGTAGGGCCGAGAATCGGGATGCCCAAACCGCGGCGTCGTCTGTCGGAAGGGTTGAGGCTGTAAGGTAGGCTGGAAGAGAGTTGGCTGGAATGTAGGAGGCTGGAAGACAGTTGGCACGAATTAACTGAGGAGACTAGGAAGATGATTCAGCTGCCAGGTGTGTCGGCATGGCATCGGGCTGCATGTACCCGCCGGCACGCAAGGACGTCCACATATTGCTGGCAGACGAATTGAAGTCTCGCGTCACGTTCCCCTGCCACGCCTCCAGCCGAGCATCCAACCGAGCGTCAAATGCAGCAGTGTCTTGGCGTCTCTCGTTCTCGATCGTCTCAATCCGAGACTCTAGTTCTCAGATCCGATCGTCCTGCCTGCTGCATTGATCCTCCGATCATCTATTTTATTTGTACTTTTTGTATTTTTTTAGCTTTTTTCTTTAATTGTTTTTCGGTTTTTTTTTAAAAAAAAAAACCCTTCTTTTGCATTTAAAATAGCACAACCAATAGGGTTGTGCCACTTCATCCATTTTACTTTAATTTTTCTTCTTTTTTCATTTTTTTTTTTCATTTTTCTTTTAATTTTTTTTTCTTATTTTTCTTTTAAAGTGTGTTCATTTATGCTATTTATATAAAAAAAATTATGAATTTTGGAAGTTGATGTGAAAATTGTGAGAGAATATTTTAAGGAACAAAAATTGTACCTTTATATATTTATGGAAAATCATTGTACTGTTTTGCAGATAAGTAACTAAAGTTTCTTTTAAAGTGTTGTCATCTCTTCCTTTTTAATAATTTTATTTTCAAGTGGAATAAATTAAAAAAAATTCATCTAAAATAATTGTCATCTTCATTTATTAATATGCTAATTAATTATTGAGTACAATTATTTTTATCCTTATATTTGCAATAAAATCCCGTAGCAAAGCGCGGGTATATAAATCTTGTTTATGTATACATACTAAACAAGAATTTGCTCGGCCGTGCTCTGCAGCGGGCATAAATTGTAACATTTTATAAGAATTTGGTAAGGTTGTAATATTAATAAAAATATGGTCATAGATTGTGATATTAATTTTTAAAATCAATGAGAAAATAAATAATAATTATGGGTGAAAATGTAATTTTAGCCTTTTATGCCTAGAACTCTCTACATATACATATAAGTTTTACGATTTGTGGACTAACGAGTAAAATAGTAAAAAATAAATATCAAATAAGAGATAATCCTTTCAGTAATTGAAAGAATAAAAATAAGATCGCAATAATTTAAAAAGAGGTGTTATCTATCTACAAAAAAAATATTATTAAATGAGATATAGGCCTTTCAGTAATTAAAAGAATAAAAATAAAACCGCAATAATTTAAGATGATATTTTATCTATTCACAAAAAAATATTTAAAAAAATGATACAAAGAGTAAGGTACATAAAAAGAAAGAAAGAAAAAATAATTTCAGGTTGTAATTTGTAAAATGGAATAAAATAGAAGTCAAATGAGTAATTATCCCTTAAATTAACTGATGTGGCATGCTGAGATTGGAAGTGGCACTCTACCACTTCCATAAATATATAGAGTGATAATATTGACCGCGTTTCATAACGGATTTAAATTACAACATTTATAAGAATTAGATAAAGTTGTAATATTGAGTAAAAACTGTAAATGAGTGAGAAATCAATGATTCGTTAATCACAAATAAAATTTTAATTTTAGGTTTATGCATTTTTATATTATACCATATTATGTTAGAAGTGTAAATGTAATAGTTCATGAAACAAAAATATACGTTTGAGGTCATTTATGTCATTGGTATAACAAGATAAAATATGAACTTAAATGTATTACGAATAACATTATGAGAATTGAGAAGTAAAGTAATTTGAAAGTCTATAAGAAACTCAGGATATTAGCTCTAAGACTTCAGAGACCAATGTAAAAAATCATAATAAAAGAAATTGATTTTTTTTCTTCTACAAATGTTCTCTCACAAATTTCATATCAATTTCCAAAATTCTGCAACATTTTATAAGAATTTGGGAAGGTCGTGATATAAAAAAACGGTGATAGATTGTAGTATAATTTTTTAAAATTAATGAGAAAGTAAATAATAATTACACGTAAAAATGTAATTTTAGTTTTTTAAGTAAAAAAACTTTCCACATATACATATAGTTTTACGATTTGCGGATTAACGCGTAAAAGGATAAGAAATAAATATCAAATAAGAGATAGTCCTTTCAGTAATTGAAAGAACAAAAATAAAATCAACAGTGAGACTTCTATAAATGAATAGGGGATAATTTTAGATTTATGACTTTTCATATTATACCATACTCCCGATGTCTCTTATTAGTTGTACTTCTTTGACTTTTAAAATTGTCTTTGACTCAAATTTTCGTAAAGAAGAATCTATTAAAATATTTAAAAAAAAATATATTTCGAAACTTTAAGAATTCTTCTAGATATACATGTTTTTAAAAGTATTTTCTAATAATTTATTCTTTATAAAAACTTGAGTCAAAGATAATGTTAAAAGTCAAAGAAGTTCATCAAACAAAAATCTAAGTTTGAGGTCATTTATGTCACTGGTATAGAAATATAAAATATACACTTAAATATATTACGAATAACATTATGATAATTTGGAAGTCTATAAGAAACTCAGGATATTAGTTCTAAAATATCGGGGACTAATGCAAAAAATAATAATAAAAGAAAGTGATTTTTTTCTTCTGGAAACGTTCTCTCATAAATTTCATAACAATTTCCAAATTTTATAAAATCTCTCCTACACATAGCATAAATGAGCACACTTTACAAACAAAAATACTAAAAAAAAACTTTAAAAAAAAAAAACTGACTTGGCACAACCCTATTGGTTGGGCCACTATTCATCAACAGTTGGTAAAATAAAAAAATAAAAAAAAAATAGTTCATAAAAAGAAAAAAAAACAGTTCTTAAAAAAAAAAGGTGATGTGGAAAAAAAATGTTTGTAAAAAAAAAAAAGGTTCATAAAACAAAAAATTAAAAAAAAAAGTAAAGAATTTGATATATAACTTTCGTTAAATGAACTAAGGTTTATATATAACAAGGTTTCGGTGCCCGCACTTCGCAACGGGTATTAATTGCAACATTTTAAAAGAATTTGAGAAAGTTGTGGTATAAAAAAAAATGATCATAGATTTTAATATATATATTTTTTAAATTAATGAGAAAGTAAATAATAATTACAGGTGAAAATGTAATTTTAGCTTTTTAGGTAAAAAACTTTCCACATATACATATAAGTTTTATGATTTGTGATTTAACGCGTAAAGTGATAAGAAATAAATATCAAATAAGAAATAATCCTTTCAGTAATTAAAAAAACCAAAATAAAACCAAAATATTTTAGGATGAAGTGTTATCTATCCACAAAAAAAAAAAATTAAAAATGACAGAAAGTAAAACACAAGGGGGGGGGGAGAACAATCTTAGGGTGCAATTCGTAAAATAGAATAAAATAGAAATGAAGTGAATAATTGACCCTTAAAATGGATGAAATGTCATGTTGTGGAAGTGGTACTGCTCATCAACAATACCACTTCCATAAATGAATCGAGTGATAATAGTTCATCAAACAAAAATCTAAATTTAATATCATTTATATCACTGGTATAACAAGATAAAATATGAACTTAAATGTATTATGAATAACATTGTGAGAATTGAAAAGTAGATTAATTTAGAAGTCTATAAGAAACTCAGAATATTATTTCTAAAATTTCGGGAACTAATACAAAAAATAATAAGAAAAGAAAATGATTTTTTTTTCTTCTAGAAATGTTCTCACAAATTTCATATGAATTTCTAAATTTCATAAAATTTCTCCTACAAATAGCATAAATGAACACACTTTAAAAAAAATGTAAAAAAAAAAAAAACAAAAAAATATTTTTAAAAAAAGTTTTTAAAAAAAAAACTGATATGGCCCAACCCTATTGGTTTGGGCACTATTCATCAATAGTTCTTTTGAATAGAGTAATAATAAACCAAAATGAGTGAATGAAAAATTAAGACTACCCTAAGTATAAATACCTATCTTTTCCAACAAGTTCATTATCCTATTAGTAATGAAATAGCATGACCAGGATGTCATAAGAATGCCATAGAGCAAACACAATATGTGTGTTCTTAATTGACAATATCTACTTTTAATCAAAGTGCATATGCATATGTGAAAACTAAGATGCTCCTATATATCAAAATAAAATGAGAATTTGATTTGAGCCTCTTAACATTAATATGAACAAAGATGGTTTGAGATACAAAGAGCTATCTATCTATCCATCTAACTGAAGAAGTTTACAGTGTGGACAAGAGCTTCTACAAAGGCGTCGACATCTTCCTTGGTGTTATAGAAGTAAAGGCTCGCCCGCGCGCTCGAGTTGATCCCTAACTCCCGGTGAAGAGGTTGTGCGCAATGGTGGCCTGATCTGATGGCCACTCCATGCTGAAACATCACACAGTAACAGCCAATCCCAGATATATATTTCAGCTGAATTGAATTCACCAGTCATTGCATATGGAGAAAATGGTTAGACCAGTTTGTTACCTGTAAATCAAGAATGGTTGCAATATCTGTTGGATGAATATTTGCAACATTGAAAGAACAAAGAGCAGCACGCGTGACACTTTCTGAGGGCTTCGGGCCGTATATCCGAACATTTGGAACGGAGCTAAGTCTTGTGTACAAGTAGTTAGCTAGCTCAATCTGTATACAGGACACATGAACAGCTGAATCAGAATAAGCAAACAAACCAAAAACTAGTTGATGTGCAACAAAGGTTACCATCATATTGGTAGCATTAGGAAAGGTACAACTTGGAATACAACATGCTACTCCCTCCATCCCAGAAAAGTTGATACATTTACATTCACAGCATTTAATCTATTATTTATTTTTTCTTTAAGATTTTCAGATATAAAGTCAAATAATTTATATGCATATGAAACTGAAAGCATCTACATTATAGATAAGAATATTTTTTTGAATTTTGTTTAACAATTTCTTCTTTGTGAAAATTCGAGTGAAACACAAGTCCAAAAGTCAAAACTGTATCGATTTTCTTGGGACGGAAGCAGTATATTGTTGTCCCTCGGGTGAAACTTGAAAAGACGTTCAAAATCATAGAGTCACCTCATATTTATAAATATCTTGCATGCCAATTCCTGATAAGTAGTCAATTGCTGCTCCTAGCCCGATTGCTTCCCCAATTCCGGGTGTCCCGGCTTCAAATCTAAAGCATTCATATAACGAAACAATAATACGTCAGAAGAATAACATATTACATGTAGCATGTGAATTTTTTGTGGTTCAATTATATGATCAGCACAAAGGACATGGTTCACAAAGTGCAGCTTCCAGGTAATGCAGCCAAAGACAGATGCAACTAAAGAAACTTGCTAAAATTAACTCTCTTGGTTCTCCGAAAGTGTAGTGTTAAGAAGGTAATTGCCCACTTACCTATGTGGGATACTTGCATAAGTAGAGTGGTCTAGATATACATCCGATATCATCTCGCCACCGCCTAAAAAGAAAGGGATACTTTATATCAGTATTTCAAGGGATGCTTACTAGTACTAGATAGTATTCAAACTCTAATCCGATAATATAATCTTACCTAGAAATGGTGGCATCGATGACAAAATTTCACTCTTTCCATATAAGAATCCAATACTTGTAGGCCCGCACATCTGAATCAATGTAATCTCTTAGGTTCGTAATTTATAGAACTATAACAACCTGGTAACGACCTGACCTTATGAGAAGAAGCAACAAGAAAATCAGCGTTAAGACTCTGCACATCGACCACCATATGGGGAACACTTTGACAAGCATCTACAAGCAACTTTGCTCCCACCTCATGAGCCCAGAGTGCAATCTCCTTTATAGGAAGAACAGAAGCTACAAAGAAACGGGCAGCGTCTTAGAGACAAGCTATTAAATGTTCAAAGAATTTTTGTACATATGAAAAGATTATTACTACCTCCGTCCCAACAAAACTGATACATTTCCCATTTTAGGCTATCCCAGCAAAATTGATACGTTTTTTAAAATGAAACTTTTTTACACCAACTTTACCTTATTGTCCTCATTTTCTCTTCCCATTTTAAAAAGCTACTTTTGTCTTATATGCCTAGTTACCTTATTACCCTCTAGTAAACAACATTTATTAATCTCCGTGCCCAGTCAAATGTATCGCATTTGCTGGGACGGAGGGAGTATAAAAGATGAGGGGAAAGAAAGATCAGAGAGCAAGAACGTTATCAGGAAAAAATACTGTAACTAGAGAGGTATCACATTTCTTAATCTCCTGGAGTTCCTCGTGATTTTCTTTCTTGTAAGGAGGAGTTGGGGAATAGAAGGCAAAATGGTAACAAGAAAGACGACAAAATATCCAACCTCAAACTAAGATAGAGGCTTACCGAGCACATTGGATACATGATGAATCACTACAAGCTTTGTTTTCCTTGAAAGCTTTTGTTGCAGCTGCACTATATCAGGAACCTCATCAGCATTTAAACTCACATACTTCAGGACAGCACCGGTCTTCTCAGACACAAGTTGCCAAGGAACAAGGGCACTATGATGCTCAGCTACAGTCAGCAAAACCTACGATTAAAAAACGAAAACGGTACAATGATTGACATAAAAAGAGAAAATTTGATGCACATTCCAAGGAGTTTCTGGTGAACATCACCTCATCCCCTGGTTTTAAGTTTGAAAGACCCCATGAATAAGCAACAAGATTGATAGCCTCAGTAGCATTCTTGGTGAAAACAATTTCACTAGAATCCGATGCATTAATGAAAGCTGCAACCTTCTTCCTAGCAAGCTCAAATTCATCTGTAGCCTTAGCACTAAAAAAAAACACACAGTTGTAACAAAAGAAAATCATAACCCAATAAAAATCAGAACTTGCATAAAAGTATGCATTCGAAAAACCTCAAGAAGTGAATTCCTCTGTGGACGTTTGAATTATAAGCTTCATAATAATTCAGTAGAGCCTTCAAAACGACATTCGGCTTCTGGGATGTGGCGGCATTATCCAAGTAAACGAGCTTCGACCCATTAACCTCCTGCATATGCAAATGAGAATTACTCCTTCATTTGGGGGTAATACTATTACTATCATAGACAAATCAATCGAACTGAAGTGACAGGAGAAAGAATGAGAAAATGACCTGGTGAAGGATGGGGAAATCGGGTCGGGTTTGATGACCGAGGGAGATGGTGGGTTGTTGTTTGACGGCGGCGGAAAGCGAGCAGGAAAGGCGGCGGAAGCCGAAGCGGGTGGCCGGAGCATGGCTGATGGATTGGAAAGCAGGAAGCTTTAGAATCGTGTTCTCCATTAAAGATAGCTCTCCTATCTGCAATTAGGGTCTTCAACAGGAACAGGATTTTTTTTCTGAAATTCTCACTCTCACGAAGACGAGGAGGGAATCAGAGATGGATAAATGGAAGCTTGGTTTGCTGGCCAGTGGTGGAGGAGAAAACAAAAGGCCAAATTGTACCATTGATCCTTTAACTTTGTTGACTCATATGACTTTCTCCCTCATGATTGATTCAAAGTGACACAGTCCTCAAAGTTTCACCAATGTAGCGAGTTAATCCTATGGACTCGCAGAATACAATTGGATGAATTAAAAAATGGCCATTAAAGCTTAGACTTACCTTTCCTAACATTTTAAAACAATAATTCACTAACTTTGGTTTTTCAACATAAAAACAAACTCTCTTCGTCCGTAAAAAATTAAACCATTTGATTTTGATTTTGTTGGTTCAAGTTTCGATCTTTGAATCAAATTTTAAAAAATGTAAAGTGTGAAAAAAATAATTAAATTAAGAAAATTTAGATTTAAAATTATTATACAAATGTGAAATGAATAATTCTCAATGTCTAAACATTTGAAGCTATCAAAATAAATGGTTCAATTTATTTACGGACAGAGAGTATATTAAAGAACAGGTTATAGAGATAATTGATGCCGATAGTTTATGAAAAAAACAAAAATTATTTCTACAATAAAAGAATAAAAGAAATAAAATTATCGAATATCAAATATATTAAAAAAAAATAAAAAGACTATGAATGTAGGAAGTAAGTACTCCATCCATCCTATGAATGAAAATAAATTTTCTTTTTTAAGTCATCCAAATAAAATTGATACATTTAATTTTCAATAAATTTTATCGCACCAAGTTTCAGTTTATTTTACAACTTCAAAATATGTTTTTGTCTCATTTACCACTTTTCTTTTAGACATAAGGCTTATTTTATTAATATGATAATATTACAAAATAAGTTACCAACATAGAGCCACTTAGAACATCTATCAAATCATCTCGTAAAGGACTAATCTCTCATTTATCTTTTTTAAGTTATTACCCTTCAGAGTTTTCATTACTCATCAATCCGCGCCTACAAGAAAAAATAAAAAAAGATGGAAAATTGCTCTCCTAGGTTTTTTGTTTCAAGCGTCGTCGCCTTCAATTCCTTTGCTTCTGGAAGTCATCCAGTCTTTCCCTGCTCGTCAGGCTTCTTGCCGGCGTCCGACGGTGCATTGGGCTAGCTGTGTGTCGTCGTCGATCGTCTACCCCTGCGTTCTTTCTTGTCTCGTTTCAATAGGCGCTACTCCACCAGTGTCAGTGTTGTAGATGGCGCCTCTCGCTCCTCACCGTACATTCATGCACAGGGTGCTCCCCCTCC